>JAUMGZ010159928.1:0-16458 GCA_032359645.1 Pododesmus macrochisma
AGTCTCAGAGGAGATGTGGTTTGAAGGCAAACTGTCAAATTTACCCCTTTAGGCCCTGCCAACCTGTCCCCTGGGGGCGGGGTGTCAGGAACTTCATTTGTACAATCTTGAATACCCGTCCCCTAAGGATGCTTCCTACCAAATTTGGTTGAAATCTGTCGAGTAGTTTTCAGAGGAGATGTCATTTTAAGCAAAAGTTAACGACGGACGGATGACGGACGGACAGACGACGGACGACGGACGAGATTTGTATGGTAAAAGTCCACCTTGGACCTTCGGTCCCGATGAACTAAAAACCCACATGCTTTTACATCTTTGATGTTGCATTTGTAGATTCTTAGATTAGATTAGTAAAAACTTTAGTCAGAACATGTACAGTTGCCAGTGGGCCATGAACAGCGCACTATCATAATATGTCAAGTTTAACACTGTATGTTACAATTAGTGAAGATACATTTTGGAGTATCTGTGTAAAAACGTTCTGTCTTATGGACTGATATATCACTTTGATATTGAACTTAGTAACATAAGTTTAATAATTAAGGTACCATTATCTCGTTTAAATAATAATTGAAACTACAGATACTACTGAAATTATGTTTTGTTTTATCCAATACATGGGACACATGGAATTCAGCAGTAATTAACAGGTGTTTATCTATTGTATTATATTGAATTATAAAGATACATAGTAAAAATTGGGGAACTTCAAGTCAATCAGTTTCCAAGTTGATATATATTTACTAATATCTAAACAGGTATTCTTCCATTTTTATTGTACATATGACATTAATGTCAGTTGCAAGGCTAGTAAAAGCTGTCATTGGTATAAGCTTGAATTAAATGTACAGAAAACTTACTATCTGAATATAGAAGATTATTGTATGAGGTGTGGTTTATCCCACAAAAGTCACAAAAACTTCATAGATCTTGTTGAAAAAAATTCTATATTAATACATTTGGAATTTCTTATCAGTGTCTTTAAGTTTGGTTCAATGCCATAGTTCGGTATTTTAACACCTCAAATATATAAGTTACATGTACATATGTTAGCTTCTGGCTCTTTGTACAAAGGATGTCAAACAAAGTTGCCAGGAAAAACATTGGAAACAGTGTTCCACCATGTCGTGTTTCTCTATGTGGTAGCCAAATAACTTGTTCTGTTCTATTTAAGCAATAACAATATATTGAATTGTTGTCTCTTCATCGTATGTATACATCTTACAGCCAAATGTATTTCCAATTTTAGTACTTAACAGACGTTAAATACACCCTAAGTTCAGCCGGACAGCGCGCTTCTATAGGTAAAGTAAAACCGAAAGTGGATTGCTTGCCCTAGAATTTACCCAGAATTACTTAGACAGAGAGCTATCGGAGGCCACAATCAAAATTAATCAATCTTCTTTATCATTATTTTTAATGTTAAGTAATCAATTCTTCATCAGAAAACCGACAACCCATGGAATTGTTTACAACATCTTAGACTGTCACACATCGCGGCACATTAAACATTTACAAAGCGCCCGAGATAAAGCGTTTTGCTATGCCCTATAAAACACGAGCGCCACCTGTGGGGAAATGATTTGGCTGGCGAACCCTACGTAAATTTTAAGGATATATTTTGAATGTTAATTGGCAAGCGAAGCATCAGCCTTGGTTAACTATTCTAATTGTTTGTCTGTATTGCTTTAAGACACACAGAGAACACAATTACCTGGAGAACATATGATTCCGGCATCACCCTTTGAACTACATGACGTTGTGTCAATTTGAGACTTTGGGCATTCCTTTATATTAGACTCCGTTCCTGAACATTGAAAACTCAGATGAAAAGGGTCTAAAGAAGTGGAACCAAATTTTCTGTTATGTGCTGCCTTGGCTCCGTTACTGAAATATATAGATATGCTTAATTATAACTGAGACAAAATAATCAAGACGTGATGTGTACTATATGTTTCAAAGATAAATCATTTCCAATTTTTTCCCCAGACCTTTAATATGAGGATACAAGAGATGGGCTACTCGATTATCCTCTTACAACTTAATTACATAATAACATACATGTTGTCATATATTCTTACAAAACTATTTTCATTGAGGTGATCTATCAACATATGTCAATTCATAATTCTGGATTTCAATGTAGATAAGGTAAAAACCTGCACTATGAAAAGAACTAAACAATATGTTCCAATAATTCATGTTTGTTGACACAATGTTATGGGAAATAATAACAATTTGCAAAATTCTATCAGATTGGGATTATAATTACACACATTTTTGTACATCAATGACAGTATTATTTTTCATATATTATAAATATTCTGACTTTCTCTGTCATTATTTTCTTTGAGTAAAAATATATGAAAATTGTAAAACTGATTCTCTTGAACATTGAAAATATTACTATTTACACCAAATAATTGATATCACAACTTTGCAACAATTTGCAATCAGATTATATTTATGTGTATTAACAAATAATAAAGTTATAATCGCCAACTTGTTTTACTGGATGATCAAAATTGTTTTGTCTTCTGAAGTTATTTGTTGTTGTGTTATTGATTTAAGAGTAGTATGTTTCATTTCAATGCTTATATAAAACAAAAACATGCGGTATTAACATTAATATTGTTTTTAAACTGTAACTTAGTTTGTATGTCATGAACACTATATATTCTGCATTGCCCTCTCACTTTGTTATGCTGACATTTTAGTTTAAAACCAAAAAAAAAAAGATTCAACAGAAAAAAAACGTTATTATTAGAAAGAAAAGGAGTAAGGAAAAAAAGATAAGAGTAGTAGATCAGTATGAAGAGAATGATATAAAGAGAACTCTGAATATGATATTTACATAGTAATTTGACAATATAGTTTGCAGTGTTTAACTGAAGATAGTGGGTGTAAAATCATTAGATCATTTGTTTCGTATACGGGTAGGAGTATGTATGATATATAGTTATAAACTTTCAGAAAACAGTCTTAAGATAAATATAAGTTTTCGAGATATGTTTTCTATACATTCCAATGGTTTTCAGCACTGTTTCCTTTGAAATATAACTTGTGTGGTGTAAAACGATTCTATATTACCTGTCTAATTGCTTGTGGTTAAAGATTGGTTTTATCATATTTTGATCTATATATGTAATATTTTATTGATAAAAGGATTTCGTCTTTTACGTTGAATATTTTTTTTTTTTAAAGTTTTCCCTATTGTAGAATCAAAAAAACAGTATGAATAGGATCAACAGAACGAGAGACATTGACAAACAAACAATAACTGCGTCAAACAATAAAGCACCGGAATGTAATTAATCAAATCGACATCACAACAAACATCAAGACTAGTAATCCATGCGGACCGACCAAATATAAATGTAAGTTTGTTGTATGTAAAGTTTATACATTAACTTTGTGGTGTATTTTCAAGGGAGTTTAAGAAGTCATGTACTGCATTACAGTCATATAATACATGTTAGATACTGTCTTCTTCATAATTACAGAAGTAACAAATGTTGTTATTGCTTATTTCTATATTGTTTAGATATGTATGTGTTGCTAAAATTTGGTGATTAATTGTGTACTGAAACCAATGAAAGAGGGTGTTTTTGTTACTCGTTAAGGATTACCATACATCTTGATAAAATCTGCTTTATCTAACTGTATGTGCTGCATCCATTTTTGTTTTGAAGTTTGTTGTGTGTGTTTTTGATTCAAAGGTTATAAATAGTGTTTACACCTTTCTTACAGGAGTTTAATATGCTTATTTCTGAAATAATGTGAAGTCTTATTGAAGGTTCTATGATTTGTGGGTTATCATTTTTTAAAATGTGTTTTTCATTGCAAACTTAATATGAAATAAACGATAAGTCATTATTTAAGATATCATTTACATAATGAATTACCTTTGTAAACCATTCTGTATTGTATACACTAGATTTTGCAATATTGAATAAAGGGTTGTAAAATAAAGGCTAGCTCAGAATTCTTGAAAGTGAGTTGGTGTTTGTTTTGCTTTGCATGATATCAAATGATTTAAAAACATCTTTCCAGAACTGATTTGTTCTTTTATATGTTGCATCTTCTTAACATAATCTTCTCCATAATGTACCAGATTTTTATTTTCCAATCGTGTTTGTATTATATATTTCAAATTTTGGCTTCCGTCATTTAATATTCTCAGTGTCCATTTTATTTTTAGAGCTGCCACAAACACCTCAATATTCATCATTTTCAAACCCTTTTACAGTAGTCTTTGATTACAATATCTTTTAAATTTTGTCAACTTTCCCTCCCCTTCAAAAATTGTATATTTTATTGGGAATTCCTTTAAACGTTTTTCATCAGGGTTTGGTAAAGCTATTAATAAGTGATGTAATTGGTTTATCAGTAATGTTTTTATTAATGTTATTTTGCCTATAGGTATAAGTTTTCTATAGTTCCATACTTTTATTCTTTATTTTATATTTGCTGTTCTTTTATCATAATTCAAGTTGACAATTTCATTTAAGTTTACATTGTATTATATGCCAAGTTATCTGAAATAATTTCTCCCCAGGTTAGATTTCTATCTACACACAACATTTCTTTACTATGTTTGTTGTTTTCCCTATTTGAATAACATTTGTTTTACTAGTATTCATTTTCAAACCTGATATGCTATAATATGAATCTAATTCTTTAAGTACTGCAAATTTTGATGTTTCTGTTCCATCCTATATTATTGTTGTGTCGTCTGCAAACTGAGTTAGAAGAACTTCAATGTCGTTTATGTTTATCCCTTTTATGTTTGGATTATTTCTTAATTTGAAGGCCAGGATCTCCGCGCAAAGTATGAACATATTTCCAGAACATTGATCTCCTTGTCGACAGCTACGTCCCATACTAAACAATCTGATAAGTTTCCACCGAGATTTATTGCTGATTTAAAGATAATTTGAAAAAAGTCTAATCCAGTTACATATAGATGCGCCAAAATTTAAGACGTTTAAAGTTTTTTTGTATGAATTTCCAGGAAACAGAGTCGAATGCTTTTTCAAAATCAATTGCTAAAAGCATACCAGAGATATTATTTTTTTTTTCAGTAAATTCCATCACATCATGAATCAGGCGGATGTGCTCCCTTATGTACCTTCCAGGAATAAAACCTGTCTGGTCAGAGTGAATAAGTTTTGGTAAAACTGACTTAAGTCTGTTTGCTATTGCTCCAGAAGTAATTTTATATAAAATATTTAAAAGGGAAATAGGTCTCCCTTTTTGTAGAAAATGCTTTGCTTTGTTATCTTTGGGGATACAAGTAATGACTATTTCTTTTTGAGTATTTGAAAATTCACCTAAAAAGTAACTTTAATTGAACTTAAAATAAGTTTTTAAAGTAACTTAAAACAAAATGGCCTAGTTTATCCAAAACAAGTTTTAAAAATTTAGCCGGAAAACCACCAGAGCCCGGACTTTTATTATGTTTCATGTTTTTTAATACGTCAGATATTTATCATACATAAGAGCTAATTCTAAATTGATGAATTTTTATATGAAAGTGTTGTTTTATCTTCAAAAAGATTTGAATAAAAGTTCCTTACTTCATCTACATGTAAAATTTGTGATTGATCAGTAACAATATTGTTATCGTCTTTTTGTATCCGAAATTTGCGTTTATCTTGATACTTTCTATTTTCAAGGTTAAAAAAAAAACTTCGAAGGTTTTTCTCTTGATATATCTTCTGTACTCTAGACCGAATTATGGCTCCTTTTGAATTTTCGTCTCTTAGATTTTGTAGTTTATTTTGGGCCCCTTTTTAAATTGTCAATGTTATTTGTTTTTTGTCATATTCTGTTGTTTCTTTAGTCAACATTTTTTCTGTACTGTCATTTGTTTTTTTTCTCGGATAGTCATTAATAATGTATCTAGAAACAATCGATCATTGTTAGTAAATTGAATCTGGTATTAAGGTATTGTCTTATACTGTTCCAAGTTGTATACAGGAATCATATATTGTCTTTCAAATATTTCTTTTCCTTTATTTATGGTACCAAAGTATTCAGGATCATAAAATAGAGAGGTATTACATTTCCATGAACCTTTTCCTTTTTTAAGATATATAAAAGTTAACTTTAACTTTTGATTGTTATAAAGGATTTCTTCTGCGCCATGTTGATTTTTTTAAAGTCAAGATTAAGTTCTCTAAAAAAATATATACAGGTGAGAGTTCACCTATTATGTCTAGTACTTTATTTCTTGCATTTCTATTATTTATATTTTGATAGTTAAAATAGGTTTGATCTAGCTGTAATACCAAATTGAAATCCCAACATATGATGTATTTTTCATTTTTAAAAGCTGAAATATTATCAAAAAAATTCTGAAAAATTCGGGTTTATCTTCATTTGGACCATAAAGAAATATTGAAGTAAGTCTTGTGTTATTTACTGTTATATCTAGGATAATACAATTACTATGATTATTTTTTTTTTTAAACTGATGAACCGTGTAATCAAAGTTATTATTAATTGATATAGCAATTCCTCTTGAATTATTTGAATAATATCATAAGAAGCATTATGCTCCCTATTGCATTTGTCATGTGTTTTCAATTTCAGGTGTAAAGTGGGTATCTTGAAAACAGTAAATGATATGTTTCTTATCTTTCAAGTATGAGAAGACATCTTACTTTTAAAGTTTATTACGGAGACCCTTGCAGTTTACTGATAAAACCTCTATAATTTTGTTAAGGAAAGCTTGTTGCAAGTTTTCAGCTTAAGATCGGTATCTAGTTTTGTTAATTTTACTTTGGTTTAATTCACATGAGTCATGATGCAGAGGGAGAAGAAAGTCGATCTAGATATATATATATGGAATTGTCGGTAGGGGATATTGTTGTGCAATATGGTGGCCAGGTGATGGACCCCTCACCTTTGTTTTTTTACAGGTTTTTTGTATTTTGTATTTTTTAACATTTTTAGTCATGTGACTTTAAATAAATAATGTTGTCTTAAAAAATTGAAAGGTGATATTTTATTTTCATTGTATATATATCATCGTCATTTATGCTAATAAATGGCCACTTTTCATTTCATATTGATCGTTGAGTTACTTTCTTGGAAATACAAACAGAGCACAACTCCCCCATTGATAAGACGTAAATAACAATTTATATTTTATATAAATTCCTTTATGGCTAGCAATGAAACTAATAATAATTTTATAAGAGTTATCTTTCTTTGTACGTTAGACACTTATTCGGAAATGGGAGTTATCCCATTGTCCCCGCTAGGGGTCACTAGTGTTTTAAAAACAAAGAAATAAACAGCGACACACTTTTACAAAGGAAAAATCAACACCCACCGCCCACCCTATGTTAAAAAGTAAAATGGTGATACTTTCAACAAGACTGCTCTTTGTGTATAAATCTTGTAATACAAGTATAACTTCTTATTTTTCAAAGGTTAAAGGCTTACAATACATGTACATGTAATTTATTTTTAAATGTAATATGAGTCTGTTATTATAGTCAAATGCATACATGTATGTTATTGAATGGTCAGTTATTGGATCCCTCAACTTTGTATTTTAAAAGGTATTTTGTATTTTGTATTTTTTTACATTTTAAGTCATGTGACTTTAAATATATAATGTTGTCTTTAAAAATTGAAAGGTGATATTTCAATTTCATTGAATATATATCATCGTCATTTATGCTAATAAATGGCCAATTTTCATTTCATATTTGATCGTTGAGTTACTTTCTTGGAAATACAAAAAGATCACAACTCTCCCATTGATAAGACATACATATATGGAAGGCGAAGATTATTTTGACAGGAAATCAAATAGTGAGAAACAAATGCACAAGTAGCATGCTTGTGTACAAAAGAACATATGCCAACTAGGAAGGAACACATATGATATTAAAATATAATACAGTTAATGTTTATGTGTTTACACTATATACATATACATTATTTATACATGCTATATACATATTTAGCTAAAAGCGTTTTATGTATGAACTGTTACAATGTACATCATATGCGATTTTAACTAGCCAAAATTGTTTTTCTTACTGTTATGTGATTTGTTTTGATATATCTACTTTTGACAATATCAAGCTGTATATACACTCGCACATAATAATTGTTTCTGAATGCCGACCCGTAGATGCTTATTACCATAATTAGTAGGTCACCGTGTATGAGGAGTTTTACATTGGTTTTATAATGCAACATTAGGCTTTAATGTTTGTTGATACAAGTCACTTAACGTTGGACAATAATAAAACAAACCTATGCATGCAGTAATGTGTAAATGTTCAAACACTGTGCTTACTTAAACATCAATATTTAAATAAATTTAAAATTTAAAAAAAACGTGTTCAAGAGTAAAACATGTCGCAGCGCGTAGAAAAACGGGTTATAGATATATATACACGTATTTAGTCAGGTTATTTTCTTTGTTCTACTCGCGTCGGGCACACAATCTCTCAGGTGGTGTGTGTGATATGTGCATACTACAAAATATCAACAGATTTCGCAACATGCAGTATAAGTTTTGTCATGTTTATGACAGGATTTCGATACATGTAGCATCGTCATGATTGTAGCAAATGCTAATTTTCTTAATACATGTTTTTGAAATCCACTTGTCTGGGGTGAGAGAAATTGAGATATTAGTATCTTCCATGTTGATAAAGATATCTACATTCGGAATTATGATTACATATACTGATATATAATCAAAATGAAGACATCTGCGTTCTTAATAATATATATCCACTAGGAATTCAGATATCTATACATGTATCAATAACGAATTGATTCAAATGAAAATATTTTTGATTTGAATGAAGATATCTCTTATAACAATGACGCTATCTGTGTTACAATTCTAAACGGAAAAAAAACATACCAACATACGACAAACTTGTTTGAAATGGATAAGAATTTGAAATGTAATATTGAAGTTATTCTACAGAAGCAAAAATGACTTTCGGTAAAATAAAGAGAGACTTAATAAAATAATACATGATGTATGACAGCAACGTGTGCGACAGGGCATTTACTTTTTTCATAATAAATAAAAACTGCTATGATTCCGGTTTTCGTTTTCGTCCAATATTGACTGTTTGGTGACTGCCAATCCTGTCATTCATAAGTTAGCGATTTCAAATTGGTAGCGATTGGTTGACCGTTCGACAAAATGTCTGTTTAGATATAGATATTGAACATGTGCTCCTGAGAAAAACTTCAGTTAAGCCGGCTATACTTCACACTGGAGCGAAATATCAACTAAATGCAACTACTCTATTATTGTGTTTTTAACTATACTGGGCAGCATGCTGAAATGTTTTTTCATTATTTATCTGTACGTAATGAAAAACTTTGGGCGCACAGTTTTGCGACACTGTACATATTTACAAACGGTGATACATTTCAGGTATCCAAAGCTGTCCGAAAATTGCCGAATAATTTAATTTCTATTACATGTATCATAAATTATCGATGTATTTTGTGCATGCTTATCATCATAATTATTAAGTCACCGTGTATAAGGAGTTATATATTGATTTGTTTATGCAACATTGTGCTTTAATGTTTGTTGATACAAGTCACTAAACGTTGGACAATAGTACAACAAACCTATGCATGCAGTAATGTGTATTTGTTCAAACATTGTGCTTACCTAAACGTCAATACTGCAATTTAAAATTAACAATACACGTGTGCGAGAGTAAAACATGTCATAACGCGTAGACAAACGGGTTATGCATACATATACACGTATTTAGTCAGGTTATGTTCTTTGGTTCTACTCGCGTCGGGCATATTGATTTGATTACTCTTATCATCTATTTAGTAAATCAACACAATTTACTTGTCCAAGTATTACATAATGTGTTTTAAAGCAAATTACTACTTCCTATCAAACCCTCATACCTAAACATCCTTAAGTGGGTTTTTTTTCTTCATATCGTCATAGATTTAGCGATGTCAGCGTCGTCGTATTAACCTCATAAATACCGTACTATGATGTATATATATGTTACGGAATAATCCCACATATGTTGCAATTAATTACCACACGTACCTCTGGTATCCTAACATCCTGCAAGCTACAGCAGCGTCAGCGTCGTCCCATCCTAAGTCACATATACTGTACTTTCTGTTATAACTTTTCACGTACAATTGCAGATTGCCCTGGTAAGTTGTAACATTCCCATCCAATATCAGAAAGTACTCTGTAAGTGACACATAGACGTTATATTTAAATGTTTTTCCACTATTATGAAATAGCATAGAATGTAAGATAAATGGAATACAAATATACCTTTGATATTTCATTGAACTTTTACTGTGATGCGCAAAGCAGTTTGTTATTTGAAATTTTAACAAGATATACTCAATATTCATTAAAATAAAAAAGAATACACAATATAATTTTTGCTTTACCGTTTTTTTAATAGATAAAATAATATTATTACTATGAACATATCAGAAAGAAATGGTCGCCAGACACAATTCAAAGTTATATTTGTATGTTTTTGTTAAATCTTTAACAAGGCAGTTATTATACATGTATCATGCTGTCGATATATCAGGCAAAATCATATTGAGTGTACATTGGAACTGTTGTAAAATGAATAAAAGACTAACGAGAACGGCTTATAGTGTATTTGTTTGATGCAGCTAGTTTTATGGCTTTGTTCGTTTTTCACAACTATTCATTAATTTACACAAAAAAATAATTATGTTAATTTACATGTAGCATATCATGATGAAAATTCAAAACATTGTAAAGACGCAATGAATTTGAGAGAATACAACTAAAGGTGCTATTCTGTACAATGCATTGTATAAAATAAAAGAAGGATGAACAATCGGTTTCTACTTTGTAGAATTTTTAAGTGTTAAAACCACACTCTAACAACACTATAAAATTTGAATGTACGCGCAGTCAATATATACACTACCAACGAAATCATCAATACTAATAATATCAAAAGGTAGACTAATGGCAAACTTATTTATTTATGCATTACACTTCATTATCTTTTAACAAGAGCCGAAATCTCAATCACACACACACACACACACACACACACACACACTGTAAATACAGGCAAGAGTGATGTTTGTTTGTTTGTTTGTGTTTAGGGCTTATAGTCCGAGTCCGATCAAAAGCTAAGGTCTTTTACGGAAACCGGAGTACCCAGAGTAAACCACCGACCTACGGCAAGTCACTGGCAACTTTCTCACACTAGGCCTCCCCGGACGGGAATCGAACCTAGGAGGTGAAAGGCTCTTATGATTACAAGTTGGCGACTTTAACCACTTGTCCACTGCAGCCCCCAAAATTCAAGATAAACTTAAGTTATGTGCAGATATTCAGTAGAACATTTGTCATAATTTTATGCAACATTTTTCAGTATACATTTAACTTGAACTCTGACCTTCATTTTGGGAAATTGTTGTCAAGAGGATAAATCTGTGATGATTGATTTATTAAATGAAGCTGTGTGTCAATAAAATTGATTTGGGTTGAGTGATCTTAGAGTCCATTATTGGGTTATTGGCTATATGATATATGTCATCGATAATGAAAATATTTGAATATAAAATTATATTCAAAAGTTCCAATGGAATTGTTTGATGGCCTGTTGGAGTCTTCACTTGTATGTAGGTTAAACACCTGGCTGATAAAGTGTGTTAGGTCAGAGGTCAACATGTGGTCACAGGGATCTACATTTATCATTTATGATATGACACACAACCTTCCCTACATGTATCCATGCATGGTGATGCATATGGCTCTTCACTGAGTAGTCAGGGAGATTCGCTCAAAAAATCCAAAAATCTTCTATGGAGATCAGAGGTCAAGATATAGGTTGCAGCAGTGACCTACTTTTGGTATGTACATATGTAAAACATCACCTTCCCTAGAATGTTAACAGAGAAAGTTTTGATTACACTACAAGGTATAGTGTTAAGGATATGCTATGGAAATCTAATTTCTTCTATGCCAATCTATGGAGACCAGAGGTCAAGAAATAGGTCCCAGTGACCTACTTTTGGTAAATAACACTGTCTTCCCTACATTGTACATGTAATTACCACACATGAAGATTGATGACTCTCAATGAATAAGTATAGGAGATAATTATTATGCTCTGGAAACAAATTGGATGTACACACAGACAATATTCACCCACCGCGATGCCTACTCAGACACACAGCAACAAGCTCTTGAATACTGTCTTAGCTTTGAAACATAAACACCATAAGCAGATGAAGTGGGTATGTTGCTGTCTAAAATAGGAAGTTGACTATGCGAAAACTGAAGTTGTGACGACTTCAGTAGTCCGATGGTCAATGGACAAGACAAACATTATATATCCCCTGGGCCCAATTTTGTTGGATTAGGGATATAATCACTACAGTAATGACATTAGTTTATTGTCTCCAGTATTTTAAATTGATCATAGATAATCAGTGTGTGAATGTAAATATTCTTTGAAACATTATTTTCCATATACTAGTCAAAATGTAAAAAGAGAAAAACCCTACCAGCTCATCTGCTTTGCCATTCTTAGACATTTCATTCCACTGTGCTGTGCAAGATCTAATATTCTGAAAAGCAATAAAACCCTATACTAGAAAAAAACAAAGTATTGCCTTAAATCCAAGTGGCATCATAAAGTTTATGTTTATGTTCCTGAGGAGATGATATAAAAGATTTACAAGATGAATGAAAAAGTTGCCATTTTTGATTTTCAGTAATTTTAGATTCTGTTTGCACATGACATGTACAACTAGAAATTATACAGATTCATTTGAAACTCTTAAAACTATAAATGACATGTGATATTAAAGATAATAAGTTACAGACAGACCCCAAAAGACAGCTGAAAAGCAGAATCTGTATAGCTAAGCTGAACCAACTCCAAGGGAGCTAAAAACTGAATTCTAGCTGCTATATTTTAACTTAAAACTAATAGAGTCCTCTTTATACATGAAAGATGATAGTTGGTTATCAATCAGCTGTAGTATGGTTAAGGATGGTGTAAAAACAATCTGCTATATACATGAAGCTATACACAAATAAAACAACAATTAATTCATGTTTCCAACTGGGATCACTCTGGGCCGCGATATCCCGATTTTTACACCCTTTTTCAGAAATATCGCACTTAATTTCTCTAAATGTGATGAATTGTCATATAAGCCATTAATTTAGGCACTTTTCACTGTACATTTATCTACTAATCGATCTCATTTCATCATGCAAATTTCAAAGTCGGGCACAGAGCTGATGATTTTGACTGGCAACATCAACAGGTACACCGACCTGTATTTTGGTCATAGTGAATTATAAGATTATATTATTATCAGAGAAACATATATTAGTTATATGTTGAATACTGACAGATTAATGGCTCAACGAAACACGATAACATTTGAAAATTTCACCCACACGTACCTGTATTTTACCTGTATTTGTTTAAATACACATTAATAATACATTAATCAAAGATATGCTTAAAGAGCACCTCAATTCCTTTTCTTACTATATAAATTATTTACAAGAACAACATGTTACAGATCTTATGGTCTAAAGTTTACAGTTTTTTTAAATTATCAATATTTAGAGAGAATTTATTTGGGTCTATTGTGTATCTATAGTGATTGGCAGGACACCACGCATAGTGTTTCTAACATAACTCATAATTCTCGAAAATATCTCGCCCATACTCGAAAAATCCCCTTCTCAAGAAATCAACGGGAGAATTATCCCTTTAAAATTGGAACTCAGGGTGATCCCTGTTCCAGTGAACTTTCACATGCAAGAACTCATGAATATGAACATTGTTCAAAATATTTTGAAAAATGTTTAATGTCAGATGTCAGATTATTAAAATTTTAATTAAACACAAAAGAACATTGAAATACCAAATGGTACACATTTTTAAAGAACAAACCTTCTTAAGATCCTCAACATAGAGTTCCATAGCTTTTTCGCTGGGCATATCAGCAAGTTTACTCCAGGCATCCCTAACAATGTCAATGATAAACAAATCATTAGATATTAAGTTATTACCAGTATGTCATATTTAATTACCCCGTAAAGCATAAACTAGCAAGGTATGAGAATATAAATTGAAAGGTAACTTCAGAATATCCTATCTAATGTGTTTCAAAAACTCATAGTTGGTGAATGAAACTATGAAAGTACATGTAGGCATTTTTAACTACACCTATCGAAGTAATGTCAAAATGATGTTAGTCTTCTTTATTAAATTTCTATTGAAATACATATGTACCACATAATGGCATGCTTTCAAGTCTGAGGGACAAGATGTCTTCTTGAAATCAATGAAGTTAAAAAAAAATTGGTCACATGTACAGCACATAAATTAAAGAAGCATTAAGCCAACCCATTTCATTCATATAACAAGTCTATAGTACTTTTCAAACTGTATCCACATATAAGGTTTCATGTTATTGGACAATTATGTCTAATCCATATACAGACATACTAAAAGACCGGAAAATACTTTTGTAGGTGTAAAGTGGCATGCAAAATGTTGTATGTGAAACTTTCTAAAAAATATTGTTACTGCATATAACCCAGAAAGACTAACAACAAATGATAATTCACATAACAAAAAAGATTTTGAAAGAAGAATTTAACCATTTTTTCTTGGCCACAACGTCCCAGGCCCAAGGTTTTGGTCTGTTGCATGGACCCTCTGTTCCTTGTTTGTAGTAGGCATAGAAACTGAGCATCATTTCATACGATGGCTGGAAAGGACCTAAAGGAAATAGAAAAGAAAGTATATTGTGACAACGTTCAGTGATGCCCAGGAGAAATGTTACAAGTATCTACATAGGCCTACACTTAAATTTAAAGATCATCTACTGTATCTTCTGCTAGTTGATCATGAATTGCTTACCAATGTCATTCACAGTCATGAATGTGTTATAAAAATGTATGCAAGGACATAGTCATTCAGATTCTCCTTTTCAAGAAAATTGAAGCTCTGCTAAGAGAATTTCTAGAAGATTGTGCAAATTTTAAGGTTGGTGTCACAGTGAGTTTGTCCCTTATTTTAAATACAGTTCCTTTGAGTCCTAATTCAAGACAACTTTACCTGCCTCTTCATCTTGTGAAGTAATGTATGCATATAAAGTTTAGTTTGTGAAGCTATCTTCAGCAGTTTAAGAGATGTTGTGGAAACAGTAAATTATCATTTTTGGCTGTTTGTTTATGGTAACAGGGAAAAACATTCACAATGAAAACTCTCTATACTTAAAATTGGACAAAGAGCAATACTTGATCACTTATATATATAATTAATTGATCTTCATATAAGTTTTGTGAAGTTTTCTTGAATGGTTTTAGAGATATATATGCTCTAGATCTGGTAACTGTAATGGTAAATTTATCAATTTTGACTGTTTGGTTTCAATGGTACAAAGAAAATATTGAAAATGGAAACTCCTGCACAGCAAAGGGCACTACTAGATCAATAGATTGATAGGCATGTAGAATTTCGTAAAGTTTTCTTGAACAGTTTTGGATATATTTATGCTCTAAAACGGTAAATTTGGCCATTTTGGCAGTTTGTTTCCGAGGTTACAGTTAAATATTGAAAACTAAAATGCCATCATAGCAAATTAAAAGACACTGCTTGTACTCAACCACTAGATTGATGAATTAATGCATTAAGAGTTTCCAGAAGTTTTTGAGATATGCTCTAGATCTGGAAAAGGTAATTAAATAAATTTAGCAATTCTGGCTGTTTGTTTCCATGGTAACAGGACACATTTTGAAAATGAAACTCCTGCATGGAAAAGGCACAATAAATTTACAGTTGCCATTGGCTACATTTGTATAACCACTCCACTCATGAATGATTTTAACCTATTTTCAGTAACACACTGACAACACATGTTTCCATGTTTAATTAGTTTGTATGCACTTTACTGACAAAACTGAAAAATGAGAAGTGAAATTCTATGTAATGATCTGCATATCAATTTTAAGATCACAAAACACTAATATCAAACTTCACAATACATTTCCTGACTGGTTATATTAGGGACTAGTTGTTTTGTTCGTAATTGAATTGTCCCATATTTATGGAATTATATGTGAGGAAAACTGTTATTAGTCAGACAGCTGTGAATCATCACATAGACGTGTACATAAAAAATTGTCAGTATACATACATGTATATACCTTTTGTATATATATTCACATGTATCATGTACATAATTCACTGCTAAAACACATATATCATACAGATGTATGTATATGTACATTCTGTGTCTATTTATATAATAAATATTTATTTAGATGTTTGTAATACAAATTAATGACTTTTGTAGCATATATAATATAACTGTGAGGTGCTTTTATTTTGCAATTGATTTATTTTTCGCTGTTTTCACCATTCTGAATAA
>JAUMGZ010159939.1:0-16291 GCA_032359645.1 Pododesmus macrochisma
ACCAGCACGAAGCAAACACCCTAAATACTGGGTAGTTCTACTGTGACAACAGACTACACCAGTCTACCAGCACGAAGGGAACACCCTAATCACTGGTAGGTCCAGGTAGTTCTACTGTGACAACAGACTACACCAGTCTACCAGCACGAAGCGAACACTCTAACCACTGGGTAGGTACAGGTAGTTCTACTGTGGCAACAGACTACACCAGTCTACCAGTACGAAGCAAACACCCTAACCACTGGTAGGTCCAGGTAGTTCTACTGTGACAACAGACTACACCAGTCTACCAGCACGAAGCAAACACCCTGAATACTGGGTAGTTCTACTGTGACAACAGACTACACCAGTCTACCAGCACAAAGCAAACACCCTAAATACTGGGTAGTTCTACTGTGACAACAAACTACACCAGTCTACCAGCACAAAGCAAACACCCTAAATACTGGATAGGTCCAGATAGTTCTACTGTGACAACAGACTACACCAGTCTACCAGCACGAAGCGAACACCCAAACCACTGGGTAGGTACAGGTAGTTCTACTGTGACAACAGACTTCACCAGTCTACCAGCACGAAGCGAACACCCAAACTACTGGGTAGGTACAGGTAGTTCTTCTGTGACAACAGACTACACTAGTCTACCAGCACGAAGCGAACACTCTAACCACTGGGTAGGTCCAGGTAGTTCTACTGTGACAACAGACTACACCAGTCTACCAGCACGAAGAGAACACTCTAACAACTTGGTAGGTCCGGGTAGTTCTACTGTGACATCAGACTACACCAGTCTACTAGCACGAAGCGAACACTCTAACCACTGGCAGGTCTACTGTGACAACAGACTGTGATGGTGCTGTAACACCCTAACCACTGGGTAGGTCCGGGTAGTTCTACTGAGACAACAGACTGTGATGGTGCTGTAACACCCTAACCACTGGTAGGTCCGGGTAGTTCTACTGTGACAACAGACTGTGATGGTGCAGTTGTTGTCCTCCTTTTAAAACAAATATCTGTCACTTGGTAATTCAGTGATGATCTACATAGGATCATTAATGACAAAAACCAGAGACATTTATATTTAACCATGTGTCGATGTGTGGCAAAGGTTGTAAACATAATTCCTTTCTATCGCTATTATAAGGTTTAATTTTTTCTAATTTAAGTTCTGAGGGAAAAAGGTTAACTGTCATGACATTATTATGGATACAGTGATATTTTAAATATGGAATAGTAACCTATTGTTCTATAAATATCTGGATGCAATGTCACTATTCAGATTTGATAAGGACACATTAACTAAAAGTACATTTTCAAGACTGTCAATCATTAGTTTTACGTATTTGTATAACAGTTATTGACTTTGTCTTGTGAAAATTATTACTAAATTCTTTAAGAAGTTTATTTTATGAACTTTTAACTCCTTATTTGATATTTTTCTTGCAATGTACATATTTAAGTGTGGGATGTTTTATAGTGTATTTCTATGAAAACATGTATGTTACCGGTGGTCTTGAATATTTAGACAACCTCTTGTACTGGCTCAGACTTGTTTATATAATATTTCTTGTGTATTAATTAAGCTTATAACTTTTTCAATGTGTTGTGGATTTGCAGATCTACAATCGGAGCATTCTAGAATAATTTTCCTATAGTTTTCTGTTTATATGTATACTATGTCTTATTGCTGTGAAGCAGTGCATGAAATCATCCTTAATTTGATAAGTACATTCTGAAACATGCATTAAATCGGATTTCACGTGATGTCAAGTAAGTCGCAGTTAAGAGTTCTTAATTTCCAATAATATTGAAGGGAATGTTTGCCTTTGGATTTGAAACTGCCCACTTTATTTTTTAAAAATATATACACACTTTCCTTTTTAAAGCTTTCCAGTACAAAAAACACAATTCACCAAATTGACAAACACTGGCGTTTTTCATGTTTTTGTAATTACATGCATTATAAACAGGGAGGTTATTTTTTTTCAGTAGGCCAAGTAAAACCACACTGTTGATGTATGGGGATGGGGGTATTCACTGCTAACACTTCCCAGATGTGGGGAGGGGGATTAAAAGAAATATCAGAGGTTACAAAGTTTTCTTTACACCTCAAAATAGGTCAGCCTTTAGGGTCAGAGGTTATATATTTAATAGAGATATAACCAGAAGGTAGCTTTGTCTGGTAGTACTGTTCATAAGTATGACAAGTTCATGGTGTTTGGTTGGTAGTACTGTACTTAAGTATGACAAGATAATGATTTTGGGTGTCTGTTGTAGATTGAGGTTATCACTCTAGGATTATTTCATTATCGGGGAGTTTTATTATGGAGGACATCCTGTGTTTCTTAATACTTAAAAACTATTAGGTCTGATGCTTTGTAATAAATGACTTCAGCATTAATAAGAGTTTTGGGAAGTAACTTGTTTATTGTAGAATTAGTCTTGAAGTGATACAGAATTCTTGCCTCCGTAACTTTTCATATTCTAAAAAACTGTCTATGTGATTCGACGTTGGTTTTCCTTACCAACTTGTCTCCCCTTTTCTCTCGCCATTCTTTCCAAATTCACTTATTTTACAGTGACCCCTCCTTCCCCAAATGCTAAATTTTACATTTAAATATTGTCTGTATGTATCTAGGGTATGATATAGCTTTATCTCTCTGTTTTCACATTTAGTTTCTTATAAACATAAACTCTTACCACCACCTCCATTCAAAATGTCCTTTTGCACATATTATTTTATCTTAATATAAGTTTTCAGTTCAAAACTAAAATAAAATGTTTTAGGAAACTGTTTGTTCAGAATCACACAGAGTTCAATATAAGCAACATTATCTTATAAAACACTTGGCCAATATTTGTCACAATAAATATTCATTGACATGTGGTAGCAATCTGACATTGTTTAATTCAACTTTATAAACTTTCTTGGTAAGATGCTGTCATGGTGGTCTAAAATATATCTGTGATTGAGAATGTCTGTAGACTAGACAGGTTTTCTTCTCTCTTTCTGTCTATCTTAATTTATTTCACTTGCTGTCATTTATCCTGAGCCTATATACTCTCATTATAATATAACTCTCTGTCTTTCTAACATCTCTTTCTCTCAGGAATATCACTTTTTCTCCTGTGTTTTTGTATTTTATTTTTTAAGAATCTCCCTCCATTTGTTCTCACTGTTTGTCTCCCTCTCCATTTTTTCTCACTGTTTGTCTCCCTCCCTCCATTTGTTCTCACTGTTTGTCTCCCTCTCCATTTTCTCTCACTGTTTGTCTCCCTCTCCATTTTCTCTCACTGTTTGTCTCCCTCTCTCCATTTTCTCTCACTGTTTGTCTCCCTCTCTCCATTTTCTCTCACTGTTTGTCTCCCTCCCTCCATTTTCTTTTATTTCTGTCTTTCTACCTGACTATGTCTCCCTCCCGTCTTTCTTCTTATATCTCGATCTGGATCAATGAAATATAAATTTTTTGTAAATTGTTTGTTTTTTAATCTTTAAAGGTTCTAAGATTCAATTGAGAAGGTGTTATGTTATTTATGAGTTGGCATTAAATGATTTTGGTGTAATTTTTATTGAATTATTTCTGGTTGTACACTCCAAAGTTAATTTTTTGTGTAAATAGTATTGTATAAAGTTCTAGCTTTGATAAGATGATAACTTTAAGATGATAATTGCGCCATTAAGCTGTTTGTACACACAGAAATACTGTTATCGATTATAAAAAATCGTTAACGATGTACTCTTTGAATTATTCTTTGTCTGTATATACTCAAGATCTACTTAGGTTTGTTGTATTTCTTGAAATCCATCTTAAGGTACAAACAAATGCTTTGTGCATAATCAATTTTAAAATTTAGAGTCAATTACGTGTTTTTTTCACCTCGTTTAAAGGAGACACCAAACGCTTTTCTTAAATTATCAATTTTAGCTCAGACGTCAGTACAATAATAAAGATGACGATCTCTGCGTGAAACAATTCATCCATGATGGAGAATATGATATAGGTATACACAGGATACGATTTTCTTAAAACACATAAATCACTAGTATAATACAATCCATGATGAAGTCTGTTGCTTGGTAGATTTCACCTATTGTTTGACTAGTCAAGAGGTCAAAGGTTTGTTGCTATGATAACCTGTCGTTAAAAAGTCTTTTGTTCGAAGTTTTTCTGTGTAAATCTGGTGTTTTTGTTGTGTAATGGGTGCTTGACTCCAAAATTAGTCATTTTCTTATCAGATATATTTGTCTTTTTGTGAGTATTCAAAAGCTTTCTACAGTTTTTGTGTCATTCATTGTTTGTGACACACATTTTGACATTTTATACATAGCATATCTGTCTATGATCGCGTCTTTTAAAAAAATGTGTTGTTCTCAAATGGCTATTATTATCAAAAGTGGTGTGTCTGTCAAATCTATTATTCAAAGTGATATCCTACTAATTTTGTTTTTCACATCAGTTATTAATAAAACGATATCCTATATTTATTTATTTTTTGGCACCCTTCAAAGAGTTTCAGTGAAGGGAAATAGTTTTATGTTACACTGTCATAATAAAAAATACCTCAAAAGTTTAATTTCTATAATTCTTAGTAGTATTTTTGTCACCTGGAAAGTTTACCTGGGAAACTATGCCAACTAAAACAGAATAAAAAAATGAGAAGAAATAGTAATTAGGCAATCAAAGAAATCATATATGAAATACATGTACAAATTGTACACTTGCTGGAAATATTACAGTTGGGCCCGGTTCACAGTAACATATTATTGATAGACTGTATTCTGTGCTTGTATTTTGACCAACAATTTTTGTAGACTAAAGAAATTTCACCATCAGCTTTTTGTATCAATTTGACATATACACATAATAGAGTGTTAAAATATAGATAATTTAACGTTTATCTTTCATTCAAATACCAATTACTAGCATTAATTAGGAATATATACGTGTCGGTACACTGGTGAAGAGAATCCCCGATCACAGGTTCGAGTCCTGGTGGCACCATATCCCAAGACATTAAAATTGGGCACTCTTCTCGCTCCCTGCTTAACACGCAGCATTAATGGGTAGGAGAAAGACTGGTTGGCTCGGTGTCAGTATAATGTGACTGAGGGAAGCATTATGTCAATGTGTGCGGCGTGATATTTCAGTGAGACAGCACTATAAAGTCGCCATAAGTGCACACTGTCGAAAGCAGGCACCGTCTCAATATGACCTAAAATGAGAAAAAGGGACGCTAAACCCCAATAAAACAAACAAACAATCAGGAATATATAATTTCTTAGAAATTAAAATTTATTTCAATTTGGTGCAGCTTTGCAAAAATTCTATCTAGAGCTTAAACAAGGAGAACAGGTTTTAATTGAGACAATTAGTAGGTAACTTCTTTATTAAACTTAAAAGTAGATACATATTGTGTTAGATTGTTCCCATATAGGTAGGAACATAAGTAGTCTATCAAATAATGAGCATCTGCAAGAATTCTTCTGTCTTGTTTTGATGCCATCTTTGATTAGATGCAGATTAATTAGGGAATTTGTGTATGATCTTCTGCCAGAGTTCTTTTGTCTTATTTGGACGCCATCTTTGATTAGAAGCAGATTTCTTTTGGAAATATGTTAAAGTTTGGTATAATTGATAGTTCTCTTTCACAACATCTTACATGTTGTATTTTGCAGTGAATTCTCTCTAACTTTCTGTTTTTTTGATTTGTACATTGTTTATACAGACTTTTGAAATCTTTGATATTTGTTTATAGTTACGACTGAACAGTCTATTTCTAAAACACCTCATGTGTTATGGATTTTGTCTTTTTTAACTGCATATTGTAGAGAAGCTTAGTTCTCGGAAGTTAAAAAGTCTTTTTTGGCTTACAAACATGTATGTTCTGTGTCTTGTCTGTCAAATTTGACGTCTTTGTTTGATTCTCCTGTACGTATATGTCTTACTTTGCCAGTGTTAAATGTTCTCTGTATATGCCTTACTTTGCCAGTGTTAAATGTTCTCTGTTGGTTTTATTTCTTTTGCTCATTGGCAGATATTACATTGCTATTTATCTGGGAAAAAATGTTTAACTAGTTATTCAAGTGAAAAAAGATAGTTTGTTAACATTTTGAATTGCATGACAGTTAGTTTTTTTTTTAAGTTGTTTAATTGTAATTTGATCAGTTAAAAAGGAAACTATAACTCACTCACTCAGTGTCAACAAGTTTTGAACATTAGAATTGATTTTCTTTGTTCATCTTTTTTATGTCAATAATTTTTGCATATTTGTTAAATATGATATTTTATGATTAAACATTATGTAGTTGCCTTTGTTTTGTCAGAACGTCTATGAAAATTATTGTTTTCCTCTTAGGAATCTGTTTTTTCAGACTTGATTAAATTAGGTTTATCCTCCATGCCCTGTCTTGGTTTCCCCCTTTAAAGTTGATATATATGTATTGGGTGCATTGTTTATGATGTAACAGAATGCACTAACTCTCTGCTGTGTATGTCAGTGTGAATTCATGAAATTTGATTGCACGTGCTTATAATTACCATGACGATTAAGACTTCCTTCAGTGACCTGCGACCTTTGTGCATAAAATACAGAAAGCAGCTTTCCTCTTCGTTTATGAGAGAAACGGAGTAAATTGCAACTTTAAACATTTTTGAAAAGAAAACAGTTCTTTCCTGGCAATTTGATTGCATAAAATTATGGAGGATTGACAGGCACTTCCGTTATCTTGGGGTTATCCTATCTGTATCACGGGCCATTTTACACACTTTTATTACTTTTTAACAGCATAACAAAGCAGATCATAATTTAATCGTTATTGATTGAGGATGCTAACTGTTTTTTTTTTTTTATATAAGTTTTTCTTGTTTTATATTCCTAAAAAGAATGTTCCAGTAGATATGTCAGTTTTAAGGGTTCAACTAATCGATCATCTTCAGTTACTCAAATTATTGTGAAGATTTTATAAATTGGTTAAATAAGCCCTGACCAGGTCAAACAAAGTATGTAGGCCCTGTTACTTCCTTTTCTAGCACTTGTCTTTGCACAAAGATGAGTTGATTCAGAATCAGGATGATGTGACCAGCTTAGTGTCCGGTGTGAGACAACTGTTTATTGGCAAGTTTTAAAAGTTCATTGATCTGTGTTTGCAGTGTACGTACAGCCTGATATTGTATGGATATGACACTTTATTATTGAAGTAAAACCACAAAGGGTTTGTTTGTATGGGGTATTTGGTTTTTATGCTCCTTTATCTCATGTCTAGCTCATTTTCAGATGGTGTCTGCTTGTGACAGTGCACAATTATGGCAAATTTAAAGTGTTTTCTCGCTGAAATATCACGCCGTAGACACATTGATTTGATATATCACTTGGTCATATTATCCTGACACTGAGCCAACCAGTCCTTCGATCTCCTACCCAGAAATGCTAAGTGCTTAGCAGAGGGAGCAAGAAGATTATAACCTTATTTTAACATCTAAGGTTTGAACACGGTCAGTATTCGAATTCCACCTACCGGAACATAAAGCAAACGCTCTACCAATGAGCCACAATGCTGGTTAAATTGTCACCAGTTCATGAAACTTCAACAAAAATCAATAAAACAGAATGTGTGTTAATTGACTTGCTGACTAAAGTTGTTGTAAATGGTCTCATTATGCGTTACTCTTCTTGTGTTTATATACAAATGCATATTTTACATAAGGTTAAAACCGTCCTGAATCACAATGTCAAAGTGCAAGCAGGAACAGTGTCATTTATGTGTCTCATCTTGATTTTAGATGTCAATTCTGTTGATCCTGTTACCTCACCTGTCAAATGATACAAGCGTTGTGATTCGTCAAAAAACTGGATAAACTGTCCTTTAATATACTTCATACATGATAATACCGGTATGTACGTATTTAGGCCAATAAATCACACACAAGGTTTTAATTCGTCATGTGGCTTTCAAATTTGTCTTGAAATGTCTAAGTGTCAGTTCGACTGCAGCTATAACTTTATGCATGAAGATTAGACAAGATGAATTGGTGTGTGATTGTTTATTGCATTAAAGAACTTGATATTTGAAAAGTACTTTAATTCTTGAATTCACCAACCTGCCTTAGATAAGTATATATTGTTTATGCTGCATACAGAATAAGGGAGTGTACAATAACATTATTTATAAAATAATGGTTGAAAGCACATTACTTTAATTCGTTGTCTACATTTAACAAAAGAAAAACTAATGGGTTAATTAATTTATTATTTTTCATTTTTACCTTAACTCTTTTTTCAGTGAAAAATATTTACATACATGTAAGCCATGGCTCTGTTTGGGTTTATGCGTACTTTGATTTAAACTTTTACAGAATCTTGTGAACCAAAGAAATGCTGTTTAGGAAATTATGTATACATTTGTAATAAGATTATATTGTGTTGCCATTTTAGGTCAAAGTTCATAGTCTAAGACAACTTAACCTACAAGTGTTAATCAGCTGCGACAACGGGACGATTATAAATATTCAAACAAAGCTAGTTTGACTGATTATTTTACCAAAATATCACCAATGTAGACACCTAAACAAAGCTTTCTAAATTTGTTAGAAAACAAATCACCATAGCTCCAATCAATTGTAGTTCTGCGTAATTCCCAGAACATTGTTTTGTACAGATGAATCTGACCCTCGGGAGTCCATCTAAATCGATGGCAGACAATCAATGCTGTTGGGGAAAGGCAAGTGTGACTTGTGGATATTGGGCAGACATCTTGTCTCTTCCCACAATGCATTGGAATTGTTCCAACTTTGAAATAATCTTCACATTTGATTGGGTTTGATTTAAGATCATAAATCGTCCAATATCTTGTCACTAAGATGGCAAGGTAGACTATAGATGTGAAGAAAATAATACATTTGTCATTTTGTCCTGGGAACTTTGTTGTTGGAACTCTTTCAAATTTTCATGAAAATAGACAGATTTATGTGTAAAGTTGTATTATAAAGCTGTCAGTAGGGAGGCATTTTACACAGAAATCTTGTTTGTTTAAAGATTACGAATGAAGTAGTAAATTATTTATTGTTTTAGGGTCATAATACAATAGATAGAAAAACATGCATTATTACAACCAAATCTTGAAATCAAGATTTGATTAAAATATGGCTGAATAATATGTCGACAGACCTACAATAACCACACTGAATAAATCATTTCCCATAATGAGAAAATGCTGAATAAGCAAGAAATCGTCTGCTGATTAAGTGTAGCTGACATACGAAATAGTCTTGAGTTTTCAAAAACACAAGGCCTTGGCAAACAAAGGGGAGTAACTGTTTGTAGAATTTACCATAGACTGGTTCTCTCCCTTTGTTCTCTTCTCTTCATCAGGACTTCACTCTAGTATACAAAGCAGCAAACAGTTTGTTTGTTTGTTTCATTGGGGTTTAACGTCCCTTCAACTAATGCCCAGGGTCATATCGAGACGGTGTCTGCTTGTGACAGTATGCACTGATGGCGAAATATCACGCCACAGATACATTGACATGATACTTCACTCGGTCACATTATCCTAACAATGAGCCAACCAGTCCTAATCCAGAAAAGCAGTAAACAGAGCAAGAGAGCCAGCTTTATTTGACTATTCAAGAGGAGATGCTATAAAAATATTGAAGATGATGTATTAGAAACCATGGTTGTCTTGTTTTTGGGTGATCTTAGTTTAAGTGTTACTAATGAAGACACCATGATGGTGATTGTGTTAAAATAGTAAAAGCCCAGCAGCAGAAGACACTTTCCCTTCAAATCAAAACAAGATGGTGGATGAAAGCATCTCATTGACTTTGATGTGAGGACTTCTAAAGGACCCCTTGACACCTATGGTGTTAAAGAGGGCACAAGAAGTTCCTTAATTATGGAAAAACACAAACAAGCTGTCGTGGGAGGGCCCCCATTATCACACTGTTAATAACATGAATTATGGGTAATATATATGGGTTCGTTTTTGCAGAAAGTTAGTTGACCTCTGAATAAGATAATCTTAGAGGTTTTTTTTAAAGATTATAAAAAAGCTTCTAATTCTTTGCTTTTTAGTCCATCTGGACCAAAGGTCCAAGGTAGACTTTTCTCATACAAATCCTGTCCCTCTTCTGTCCGTCTGTCGACGTTAACTTTTCACATTTTCGACTTCTTCTCCTAAACGATTGGACCAATTTCATCCAAACTTGGTAGGAAGTATCCTAGGGGAAGGGGATTCAGATTTGTTCAAATGAAGTGACTCATGCTGCAGGCCCCCAGGGGGCCGAAATGGGGACAATTTGACAAAGTTTCAAAACAATTCTAAAACACTAAAAGGCCTGGAGCTTAATGCTTTGGTATATAGTAACTTTAGGGCATGGAGAACCAAGTTTGTTCAAGGCGTGACCATGGGGTCAAAAATAGGTTATGCTTTTTGGGGTCAAAGTTCAACACTATAGCAAATATCTTAACTATTCACATTATTGACCTCTTCTCCTAAACCACAGGATCAGTTTTATCCAAAACTTGTAGGAAATATCCCTAGGGTTAGGGGATTTGGATTTGTTCAAATGAAGGGACTCAACCCTCAGGGGACGCCACTAGAGGGGCTATAAAAGGGGCAAATTTGACAAAATTTAAAAAAATCTAATTCTTAAGAAACTAGAAAGCCTGGAGCTTAATGCTTTGTTATGCAGTAATCTTAGGGCATGTAAAGTCAAGTTTGTTCAAGGCGTGACCATCGGGTCAAAAATAGGTTACACAATTTGGGGTCAATGTCCAACACTATAGCAAAACTTTAACTATTCACATTTTCAACTTTGCCTAAACCACTGGACTGATTTTATCCAAACTTGGTAGGAAGTATCCCTAGTGGAAGGGGATTCAGATTTGTTCAGTTGAAGGGGCTCGGCCCCCATGAGGGCGCCACTAGAGGGGCCAAAAGGGGAACATTTGACAAAATTTCAAAAATCTTCTAATAAACTAGAAGGTCTAAAGTTTTATGCTTTGGTGTGTAGTAACTTTATAGGGCATTAAAACCAAATTTGTTCAAGATCTTACCCTGAGTTTAAAAATAGGTTACAATTTTTTGGGATCAAAGTTCAACACTATATAAACAGCAAATATGTTCATTTTTCACAGTTTCGACTTCTTGTACAACACCACTGGACCAATTCGATTGAAACTTGGTAAATTTTATCCTTAGGGGAAGGGGTTCAGATTTGTTCAAATGATGGGGCTCAGTACCCAGGGAGGGTCACTTTGGGGCCCAAAATTTCATAAATCTTCTAAACTAAAAGGACTACAAATGTAGTGCTTAATACTTTGGTTTGTAGCAACTTTAGGACATGGGGAACCAACTTTGTTCAAGGCATGACCCTAGGGTCAAAAGTTTCAAATGCCAAAATTTTCCTTATAAGACCTGTTTAATCCAGAAAGACGTTAAGGCCCAATGGGCCTCTTGTCTTTTCATTGCAAATGTAGTAGAAAGAGACAGTGAAGATTTTAAAGCATTATTACAAATAGTTCCTGTATACTGACTTATAGACACACTTCTTTGAACCTGAATTTTTTAATTGCACTGGATAATTGTTAAAAGAACAAAAATTATACACAATGATTAAAGTTTCTGCACAGTCTTGTCATTATAAAGCCCTGTTTTTGTAGTGCACAAACATTTACATTTACGTAAAGCCCATTGGCAAAGATCTACATTAGCAATTATCAAACGATTTCTTATTTTCTTGACATTAAAGCAAACTTTTGGAAGCCGTGCACGTAAATCTTATCTACTGTTGAGCCTATGAGCATGATTAACACCCAATAACTGATGATTTTGATGTATATGTTTGTTGATTAATGGCTTCTCAACTGATGGACTGCACATGCCTGATTTTACTACACTACTAACATTTCCTTCACTAGCAAAAGAGTTCCAAAATCTTTGGGAAAAAAAATTGTGTATTTAAGAAGTAGCCTAATGACGGCAGCCTTACCCTGAGTGGTCGAAACATGGCTGTGTTATCTACAATAAAAACACAACAGTACTGTGATATTACCTCTCTTTTGTATTTTACGAGGAGTAGGAAAGTATTGATCACTGAAATTAGACTTAATAGACGAAAGGAAGAATATTTGATATAGAATTAGACAATAAGAACATATTCTTCTAACTAGAACATCTTTATAAAATGTTTTTTGTCTCGGGTGCAGTAAAAAGTACAAATTTAACATTATAGGTTTTAGGTAATATTATGCTTATATATATGGACTATAGAGAAGAACAAATTAAATACCCCAAAGTACTTTGATTGTTTACTGTTTAAGATAATTAGGGTCTTATCAACATTTGTCATTAAACACCTTAAATACTTTAAACATAATATTTTAATAGGTAAATACCACTTATTTTGAATCGATTTTTCAGTTTTGACATGATTATTACAAAAATGCTATCTGGCACTGATTTTTAATAGTAATGAAATTTTTCTCAAATATCAGCTACTTCCTAGTTCAGACCAATAATAAGAGTTTAAGTTTATCATAATTTAATATGAGATTTAAAATTTTGTATTTTTCAGTCAAGACATTCATGACATCTACCCAAACAAGTTTGTACAGAGAGAGGATTCCGGTGACAGATACAGAATATTCAATACACTCTACGAGCTTCCAAGTAAGAGATGTATTTTCTTGTATTTTAAATTGTCAGAGCTTTAAAATAAGTTCTGGTTCTTGTGCATTGTCAGAGCTTCCAAATAAGTTCTCACTCATGTTTATTGTTGGACATCCCAAATAATTGTTGGTTCTTGCACATCATCAATGCTTCCAAATAATTCAGATTTTTGTACTTTATCAGATCTTCCAAGTTAGCTCTAAATAATTCTTGTACATTATTAGAGGTTCCAGAATTGTTCTGGTTCTTGTACATTATCAGAGCTTCCAAATAAGTGCTGATTCTTGTACTAGTCAGAGGTTCCAGATAAGTTTTGATTGATGTATTTTGGCCAGGCTTCTAAGTAAGTTCTGATTTGTGTATGTTGTTAGGGCCTCTAAATATGTTCTTGTACTTTGTCAAAGCTTCCAAATTAGTTCTAATTTCTGTACATTGTCATAACTTTTATATAAGTTCTTGTTCTTGTACATTGTCAGAGCTTCCAAGTAAGTTCTAATTTCTGTACATTGTCATAACTTTTATATAAGTTCTTGCAGAGCTTATAATACAAGTAAATTCTGATTCTTACACTTAATGTTACTTATGTTGAGGTTTATAAGGTTAAGAAACAGTTAATGTTTTTTTGTGTGTAAAAAGTGAGAACTTAAAAAATCATTAACAATGAAGACTGATAGAGCTAAAACCTCCTATACACAGCAAACTAGGCATTCTTGTTTGTTTGTTGCGAGTGAAACATATTAATGTCACTTTTAGACTCTGGTCAAAACTTCATGGAGTGAATGTCCTTGTGCCTGACCATGGAACAATAATCATAGTGACAGACAGTTACTATCTTAGTCATGCGGAAGAACAATCAAAAAAGTCTTAATTTAGGTTAAGTTGTACGCTTTTTATAGTGAAACAATTATATTTATACAACTTTTATGTCACGAATTGCAATTAGAACATTTGTCTCAGTGTAAAACATTGTATTAGATGTAGCAACATTTAATTTAGCTCTTAATGAAATCTTTGAAGCCATGACACACAAACCTATCAAAGAAGTAGAGTCATGTTTATGTTTGTAAGTGGGGCCGTTCATGTTTACAATTTCAAGCATGTTATGTACATGATGTATTTTGTGGTTTTTGTTTTAATTTTAAGTGACATTTAGAATCACACCATATCAGATTAACATAATTTCAGTTTGACTGTCCTGATGAGATTTTTTCTCACATCTTCAATAGGGTAATCACATAATAGGAGAAGCATTTTTGTGGAGGCTTCATAGGGATTTAAAGAAGCAAATTCCCATATCTGTAACTGTGTAAGATTGAATTATCTCAGACTCAGTACAAGAGTGTGAGAAATAAAATCCCATACCTGCTACTGTGTAAGATTGAATTATTAATGATGGGCCTCCAATAATAAACAACACTTAAAAGTGATGTAAAGCCATCCATCCATGTGAGGGAAAGTCCATATTATCTGAATTTTTGATAAATGATACTTTGTTTTCAGTAACTAATTTGCAGGATCAACCAATTCTTCTTGGGGGGGTACCTTCAAACTTAGTTCTTATTGTCTCTGTTTCTATTGCGTTGTAGTTTGGGTTTTTTGGGACAAAACAAAAGAATTTTAAGTATGCAATGTCTTCACTTTAGTTGTGGTATCACTTTCTCCCACAGTTAACTCCCTGTACATACGTACTCAGTGTTATACAATCAATATTACTCACAGTATTCAATATTTAGTCTGTCATGGTATATCCATGTGAACAACTTCTGCCAACAGCGATGATGAAGAATACTTCGCCAAGCTAATATTGAGAATCCTGTATCCATTTACATATTGTCATCTTCCTTGCCAAGGTGCCATATCATTTGGCAGTCATTTTATATTTTCATATCATCCATATTGTGAAGCTTCCGGTGGAATTCTAAGGGATGGACACAAGGTCACAGAAATGTTTGAAAGAAAATCTGAAGGAATTTTATTTACTTCTGAGATTCTCAAACAATGCAAGGTCATGGGAACATTGTTTCTGAATAAAAGTTCTGGCTTAAACTGAAACAGCTGACCTGATTCACAATTTGATTTAATCATTTGTCTTTGGAAATTATCACTAATAGAAATACTTTGATCATTAGTTATTGGTGTACATGTACTTGAAATTCACTTGAAAATATTTCTTACATTTTAACATTAATTTTCCTGAAAACCTTAAGTCTTTAAAGTACATGTATGTTGTATTTAATCAGAGTTGAATAGCCAAAAGTTTATTTATCTGTTTTAGATTCATTTTGTGTTTTAGCCTTCTTTTATATTTGGAACCAGTTTGTTTGACTGATGGAGACATCTTATTGTTGTTAATCTCAGCTGTTGAAAGATTCGAGTACAGTGTTTACATGAACGAGATGAACGTCTTTGTCCAAATTAACCACAGGGCAAAAAAGAAGGGAGATGATCCAAATCTTATTCAAAACACTAATGAATCTTACAATTACAAATCTCCATCTTTGCCAAGTTTCTAAGTATGTATCACATCATTGTTATGTCAAAGATTGGCTCACTTAGGTCTCTGGCACAAGAAGGATCGTTAAGACTATATAAATATTGAGAAGGGATGGACAACCCCCTCTCATTGGTTTCATTAACTGTGGATATAGCCATTTCATCAGAGTTGTCAGTGAAGATTTATGCTGGAAAGTTGCCTCTTACAGGCAGGAAGTTATTTGTCTGGATGAAGCAGCAGACATACTCTATAAACCAATAGTTTACATAAGCATCTACACGATGGAGACTTTGATCTTGAAAACGTTTTAAATCTGAAATAAATTCTGCCACATTAATTCATTTGAAGAACTGGAATAAAAGACCTGAACACTTTGTTTATTCCTCATTTATGTCATTATTAAAATGAATGTTAATTGATAGTTAATTGCTTCATGAGTTTGAAATGTGTTTTGACCATGTTGTAAATTTTCTTTAATGAATTGGCCATTGATATCAGAGTGCTTGAACAGTAGATATTTCGGATTCCTGAAATCAAAGTCAAAGAAGCGTTTTAAGGATGATGCAGTACTACTGCTGTTAAGTTTACAGTATTTGGTGCCATTATAAAGACGACAGTTGCTGCAATTTATAATTGTAATGTACTGGCAATGATAGTAATGAGTGCGTCCCACTTAAATCAGCAATGTTATGCTAGCAGTGTCAGATTTATAACCCATTTACGTCCCAGGCATGGTATTCCACTTACATCTACACATAAAAGTGGTTTTTTTGGAGAAAATATTTTTTGAACAACAGGAAGTTATATGTCCTTAAAAAAAATTTTGCTTAAAATTTGTGATGAACATCTGACTATAAGTTTGTTTTTGAAATTTAAGGTTGTTAACATCTGGTAAGTTTGTTTTTGAAATTCAAAGTTGTAAAATAATACTATGAAATAGAAAGAGGGAACCAATGGTGATGTCAGTTATCACACATGTACATTGTTCTGACTTCTGTGTTAAAGAGTTACATCTACATTGTTCTGACTTCTGTGTTAAAGAGTTACATGTACATTGTTCTGACTTCTGTGTTAAAGAGTTACATGTACATTGTTCTGACTTCTGTGTTAAAGAGTTACATGTACAT
>JAUMGZ010159950.1:0-11222 GCA_032359645.1 Pododesmus macrochisma
CGTTACAAACTGACAAACGATATAAAATTCGATTGTTGGAAATACTACACTGTAAAGTTCAATAACAAGAAACATAGTTATGAGGAATGTATAGCAATTGTACTAATATCACGGTCATTACATTTATTTTTTAATAATAGTCGTTATACTGCAAATACATTACACCACGGTACGTTGTAATTCAAAAATAGACCACTTATTAAAATAAAATTATCAACATTTTATTGTTAAATTAGTTAAAGTACCCGTTCATCCGCCTTATACATAGAACAAATATGAACTCAAAATTAGTATTCTTACTTCTGTAGAAGTGTAAAGACAGTACCAATTATTGAAATGCGAATGAATATAACGTTCAAACCATTCGTCTTTACAGAACATACCAATCCATAGTACAGACAATGCATTCTGTACTTTTGCGACCATTCATAGATTCCAATAACATATACAGTTTCAATGTTAAATGCAATGTACTTCTGATGAAGAATGCGTTTTTTATGTACACAGTGGAATGGTAATGAGATAGCATTGTACAGCATAAGGGGACCTTAAGTCTACAGTTACAGAAGGTGATAGTATCAACGTTCCGCCCGTAAACTCGTAGTGCTGAAACAATGAATGAACTTGTATCAAAATCAACAAAGAATTACTGTAGTAAAGTTTGTAGTCAGAACCCTTTGTCACGTCAGTTTTTAGTGTGTACTATTTAAAACAGATGCACTATGTGAGAAATGGGAAATGTACTATAGCGCAGTACTAGGAAATTTTATTTGAGCCGTTTTACCCGTGTGAATAAAAACTGCACAGTGAAATAAAGGTGTGGCATAGAATTCGAGTATATTTCGAAGTATTGTACTTGTCTGACAGGCGACATTTAACGGGTAGAGCACTTACTGGTTTATTAGATGTCAGAATAATGGGAGCGAATGAGGCATCATTTAATGTGACTATATGATGCGATATTTCATTGAGACAGTATTTTTAAAGTTAATGTGAGTTCCCATTGTTTTTTTGTTATAATGTAAACTAGCAAATAACGTCCCGATATGATTAGTAAAGTATTAAAAATACGTTAATCAAAACACACGCGCGCGCACACACACACACACACACACACACACACACACTCCAAACAATCAAAAATAGCTACATTGTATTCTTAGACTTTTTTGACAAGTTTGAATACGCCTTGAAGCAGCAAAATATATTATACAAGTACCTGGGTGCACTAAATTATAAGTGTATAGTACATGTATCGCATTTCATTAAAAAGTAGTATTTCAAAGTTCCGCCTATGCTCATAAAGAGTTGTATGCAAAGTACTTTGTATAAAGTTACACAAAACGGTGTATATTTGAAGGTCCACCTTATATCAGATTTATTTAAATTGTTCTTTAATCCACCCTTTATTATTTATTTAGTCAGCAGCGTGCCATTTTGCATCAATCAAACTGCCATATCATAACAAAAGAATAGTTTACTTTTGCATGCACCTTGATACCTTTTAAATCCTTAAACATGTAAACAAAAGGCTTTCTCGTCACTTCATAAATCGTTTGCATGAATAGCAAGGACGTAATATTTCAGATCAAAATCAAGATATTTCGTATTTTTTAAGAGTTAAATTAATGTTTGGCTCCAAAATAACGTCCTTTTATAGGAAAAAGGCACCGTCACTTGTATTTAAGCACACTATATATGCATTTATTACAATAAAGTTAAGATCCAGCAATTCTAGTATGCCAAATTGAAGTTGCAAATTGTGTTTTCTTCTTTCCAGATGACACTTTGTTTGTAAACAATAATATTCAATTAGGTAAATCCTTATATTACGACGTGTATTTACAAGCCAGATCGTTGTATTCATATGGTTGTACTCAAAAATGACATATTTGACATGACGTGAAAGCCCTCTTTATTTAGTGAACAGTAAGCATACTGTTTTGAACCTGATCGCACCTAACAAGTACATTTGTATCAAATGATATGATAAGATATGCTCATTGACAATCACAAGACAACACAATGACCTTATATCGACAGACAGCTACATGCCAATGTACTTCCGTCATTGTATCGTATACTGTTTTCAATAGCTGGTGTGCACTTTAAATTGTACTGATTTTCAATTCACATGTGAGTGTACTACATTAACCAAGGGCAGTGCACTCAGTGCAACTGGTACTGCAATAACTAATGTTGTATTATTGAATTAATGAGCCAGATCAAAATTAAATTAACTTTACATATATTTTTCAATTGTGGATGCTTTTGATTTATTGTAGGTACTGTATAACAAATTTGTTATTTTTATCTGGTCGTTCAATACCAATGTTGTTTTTATTTTTTGTTTTTGTTTCTTAAGCATATACAAATTGGAAAACCACAGGAAATAACATGATTTATACAGAACAATATGTCAAGAGAAAGTAACATTGAATACAACTAAATTAAAAGATCACCCTTAACACCCACCTCAAGTATGGCGCCTCAGTTAGTTGAAACAAAGATGTATCCTTTCCTAAATAAATTTTGCTCTGAAAATGTCAGTGCGTTAAAAGCATTGCGGACTGTAGCTTCATTTAAGTTAAAGTACCTTATCGTCTCGTTTATGTTATTCCGACCCTTGATCCACTGATGCGACTTTACCAGCTGAAAATATTGCTGTTTAAACCAACAAACCACCATCTCTCGTCGCTTTTAAAAATAAGAATTATTGATTAATGAGTGTTTGCGCGTTCATTCGAGAAGTTGAGAAGCTGGTTTGTAATTTAAAAGCATATACGGAAGACTTGAGAATGAGTAATCAAGCTTTCTTTGCAATGCAATGCAATGCAATGCAATGCTGTGCAATCTTGCAGCGCAACAGTTTCACAGGGAACACACATATGTGTGCGTATGCACCTATATATTTTAATTTATGACCCTCATCATGAGACCTTAGTACGTTACTAAACTTTTCCATGTTTCCCAGATCGTAACTCAAAATGCCTGAACGTTTTATAATGTATTTTTAGTGTCCATATCACACATGTCAGGATGTTTCCACACTTTTTAAATTTATGTTTATATATTTTTTTATTGCAACCTACTCCCTTCTTATCTCAATAAAACAATAACCATATACAGTTGTATAACGAGTTACAAAGACCTATAAAAACTAGATACTATACAACATTAGTGCAGCAGATTTTATTTCTTAAACATGATACCCAGTTCAAGTACTGATATGCAAATTGCTGATCTCAATTCCTTCTCACCGCACTGATATACCCGAGTGTACTCGGAGCGCGACCTCATGAACAAATCTTGACACCTTATATAAATAATCTCTCTTTGTTAAGTGTCCTGTGTACTGGTATTACACCGTATGTGCCCTGTTTTTGTCATAAACACAAGATTTATAGACTTTGTGTACATTAAACGTTTAACACCTCTTAATAATGCACCTCCAACAGACGTGTCAACACCCCGCTCTTTGTGTTCCGGACACTTTAAGGTCACTTAACCTAGATGAGTACACTGTTATCGTCGCATTGGTCATTATCATGTCCAGTTTAGTGGTGGGTAGAAGCTCCAGGGTCCTGTCCGTGTGGTCATTTAACATTTATATTACAATTATCGATAACTCTTGAAAATTCTCGTCAACTAGGCGAACGTCTTACCTCTTTGTACATTTACGACTTATTATTTATGAAACATATCAAAGGTAAGGCACCTGTTTTCGCCCAAAACAAAATCACCGCTTGTATTTCAATCAAACGCGGTCAAGAAGGCCAGAAAAGCAATGCCAATGCTTAAAACACAAAGAATTGCAACACGTTTTTTACGAAATGTCGCAGGCTAGTCGTGGACCTTATTATATGATACCGATACATGTATGGTCTATTATATTTTACGCAGTGTGCGTTTCTTGTTGAGTTTTTTACAACAGCAAACATCCCAAAGTAGAATAGATAAGTGTCAGTTTCATTTACGAAACTTCAATAATTGAATAAGTTTGTTTGATAATTCATACATGGCAAATAGCAAGCTTCGTAAATGTTATATTTAGTGACACAAAAATCATGAATTTTTATTTCTAGAGAACGTCCCCGTGGGATCCACGGGGAAGGAAAACACCTTATCACCACAATTAAGTTGTGGTGTTTCTGTTTTATTATCGACTTTAAAAGGAAAATAAAAAGTCTGGTCGACTTGGAATAATATGACAAAATGTACATGTACAGGTATACAGAGACGAGATATCATGTCTCTGATGTATCTGTGGTGTGATATTACCTTTTTTTTTTTTTTTTTTATTTGTGTAAAGGGCTTATTGACCGATCAACAGCTAAGGTCATTTACGGACTTGCCAGTTTTACTGGTGAAGGAAACCGGAGTATACGGAGTAAACCACCGACCTACGACAAGTTACTGGCAACTTTCTCACACGAGGCCGCCAGGACGGGAATCGAACCTAGGATGTGAAAGGCTCTTATGATTAGAAGTCGGCGACTTTAACCACTAGGCCACCGCGGCCCCTGGTGTGATATTACACTAAGCCAGCACTTTAAAACATTGTTTCATTGGGGTTATAAGTCCCTTCAACTCATGTCTACGTCATATCGAGACCGTGTTTGCTTGCGACAGTGCCCACTGATGGCGACGTTATAGAGCTGTCTCGCCGAAATATCACGCTGCAGACGCATTGACATGATACTTCCCTCGGCCATATAATCCTAACACCAAGCCAAATAGTCCTTCACCTACATATAAATGCTAAATATTAGCAGGGAACGAGAAGATTACTTAATTGTAATGCCTTAGGTTTTGTCGCGGTCGGGATTGAAACCCTGCCTATCGGATCACGAAACGAATGCTCTACTGCTGAGCCACGACGCAGGCTACGCTATTAGACGCCGTTCTTATGTTACCTATAAATGTTCAGAGGAGACCCAAGACCTCAGTGAAACAAACAATCCAACAGACAGGCAGGCGTTGTTCTACCCTAAAGTAAAGCCGCCTCCGAAGAAACGATTTTTTTTCTGTTAAGGGCTTATTGTCCGATCAACAGCTAAGGTCATTTACGGACATAACAGTTTTTCTGGTGGGGGAAACCGGAGTCCCGGAGTAAACCATCGACCTACGGCAAGTAACTGGCAAATTTCTCACACTAGGCCGCCCCGGACCCCTCCGAAGAAACGGAATAAGCCCCTATATAATAAAACGTCAATCATATGTAACAGCACGAAAATAGTTATCTGATGTGTTGACATCCCTGTATAAGACAATGCATAAACAAATAACATTTACATACTATAATCCGAGTGTTGTCGTTATAAAAATACACGATCGAACATTGGCATGGTCATAAATTACGAAACAAAGAATTTATAAATCTCTAGGCTATGTTTTCGCTAATGACAAACACCAAAAGATAATTTATAGATATTGTTTTCTTACCTTAAGCTTAATGTTATGAGCAAAATTTTGCGTTGGTGTAACATAACCTCAAAATTATGCGCACCAAAGGTAATTTTCTCACAGCTTTTTCTAGGAAGACAAATGTCGCGTAAGTGATTTTTTGTATGCATTTTATCGTTCGTGGGAGTGACAAACGGATATACATGCATTTATTTAGTTTTAATGCAATGATTAGGTGAATATGAGCATACAAGATAAGTTGCTTTATTGTGCAGTAATTTATCATTGTCTCTTATGACAGGTTTATATTATATTGCACAGTACACATATTAATGCAAACGGTTTATCATAGAACAAATCGAAAAACCATGGACAAATTGCAAATGCTTATTGATAATCTTATATTTTGAATACAGTTAACTGGTTGGTTCAGTGTCGGAAAATTGTGACTGAATGAAATATCATGCCGATGTGTCTGGTGTAATTTTCGACAGAGGTAGCAATTTATAATTTATCTGAGCTTTCTGAAACATTAACATTATCTTGTTATGACCTGTCATTTATTTAAGATACGGAAACCAGGATAAAACAAATTAAGAAATACTGTAATACTGTATTTTTACTCGCATGACATGTGTTATCCGCGTTCAATAAAATGTTTTTGCGTATACATAGACAATGTACACCTATAACAATATGAACGACGTTAATTACAGATGAAAAACAGCACAACATCTGTGTGAGGGATATCTACATGACAACCGAGAACTTCAAAAAGTTAGTCCACCTACGATCGCTTTGAATGTGTCTTTGGCTTTATTGTTAACGATACATACACACCAGCAAATAGTAATTATTGCTTGGTTTTTAATTTTTTTTTTCAAAATGGGTACTTTATATTAATTAATCTAAGCTGAAGCTCACATATCTTCACAAAGTTACCAAATTTCAAAAACAATTAAAATTTATAATTTGGACGAATTATAAATGAATGATGGTAGTTGATTTTCGACAACAACCCCAAATCTTCTTCACATGGGTATTGCTCGAGACAGATATTTAGACAGTGTTGGTTTTTTTGTGTTTATGTTATCGGGCAGAAATCATTCACAGATATAGGTGTATAAAGATAAGATGTTACCTGAACACGAGAAACAGTGAATTTTGTCATTGCTTATATGCGTGTGCACGAGAATAACGGTACTTTTAACGGGTATAGATGCTATTTTGAACTACGTCTGCATACTAATGAGAGATACTGGCAGATCAGGGGGCGGGTCTTCGTAAATGTTTCAATATTTCGCTGGCTTTGAAACCTGGTATCTAACTTATTAAAAGTATTCATTTTATGACACATCATATAATCATAGTGCTATTATAAATAATTCGTTTTATTGAAGAAATTACTTTAATGGTACCGGAGTGTGAATGCCACTTTAACAATGGAAAGCCGTTAGGAAATATGGATGCTTCTTCATGTTCGAATATTTGCATATTTTCTATTGGAAGCTCAAAGAAATCAAACGAAGAAAAATTGTTCGAATAATCTGAAGCAAAGCATCAATCAATGAGCAGAACTTAAATAGTAATTAATTGCCAAAAGAAATCCTACAACGGGAGACAATTCCATTGTTTAAAAGTGATCATAACCACAAAAGTGACGAACAAGTAACGGTAAGACCGAACTATGAAAACTAATTGTCAACAAGACCAGCTAACGATACTGAACGTCAAGACTAATGTTTTTGTTTGATATTGATTCAATTGATCTGTTTTCTAAATGTGTGTTACTTTGCTATTTATGGTGTTACATAGGTACTGAATATGCCTGTGCTGTTATTACAGTGTTTCGAATATCAGTTATCGAGATCTAAATCCGGAATTCGGGACAAGGGTACATATGTATCTCACACAGAGTATTGACTTTGTTCTCTTATACATATCATATTTATTGGATGCATGCTTCAGTTTGCATTTTTGTATTCTAATAAAAGAAAGAAGAAATATCTTGTTAAACGTTCATCATGATTAATAGTTTTAAATATACAGTAGGTATATAATTTGATTCTATTAAAACAAATGATGTCATTATATTTTGTGTGATTAATGCCCATTTAATCGTATGTGGGAGTTATATAAGGATATTTGCGTGCTTAAATATAATCAAAAACAAGCTAAATCGTGTAAAACATTGTAAATACTTATGAATCTACATACAAATAAAAGATGATTCATCAAAAATGATGTTTTGGTTTTAGTTTATCCAATTTTACATATATTTTGATGTAAACATATAAAAAATGACTTTATGGCGGAATATGAAAAAAGATATTTATATAGTTACTATACATTTCTAACGTACATACATACGTTGTGTTTAGATTAAAAACAAGAAGATTCCGTATAAACTTATTCATAAATGTCATTTTGGGACGTCACAATCCAGGTAAAAAACATTTGAAATTGATTTGAAAATTTTCAGCTCAAATTTACAGCTTAATTTCCTGGTCTACACAATTGTCATTAAAAAGCTACAGGCAATATTTCAACAATGTGATATAAACGTCTGTCTTTAATAACAGTATGTAACCTACCTTACCTGAAAAATTGAGATTTTTTTTTAGTTTATTCATGAGAATTTAAATGCTTTTTCTAAAGGAACCGATACGATCTATATAAAAAGTTTGTTTGTTTAATCTAGATGACCCTTATGATACAGCAATTTGTTTTTATTATTCTATTGTACATATATCAAACGATAACTAGCATATTATACGTCCAAATCACATAAAGTATACGATGATAGATTTTCCCTTTTCAAATCAAGAAAGGTCACATATTTTACATTCTAACTTCTTAGGACCACTTGTTAAATATCGCCATGCATTGATCAAAATCATTTTCCGAAATTTGTTCTAATAAAAGAAACGACAATGGCAGGTTGTTCACCCCGTGAAATAGATCTCTTGTTATGAACTACAAAACAAGCATTTAAAGTATACACACTCAAGGTCACATCGACCTTAAATACACAGAAACTCGCGGTACGTGTTACCTATCAACCCATCCATTTGTTATACGTTAAAGCGTATCTTTTTAAATCTTGTTTTATTGTGATTAAGAATGTTGATTTCACCTAAATGTTGATGTCTGCTATTGACACTATAAACAGAATCAGCTGGTTCGTGTTGACATATTTATCTATTGAAGTAAATTGTCAATAAATTTTTACTTGCCTTTGTAGTTTGCCCTAGATGGACCGCTTGAGTTATCATGACTTGCAAGTTGGTGAATCTTCATTCCTGAATAAGATTAAATAATAATTTAATTTAAAGCGTTTTAAAAATTAATCAGAGTATGAAGCGTTTATAGCATTCTTTTCTCTCTCCTTTTGAGTATTTTACTAATATTTACTATTTATAAAACTGCAAACTGATTGAAGCATTGAATTATGTTCTCTTAAATCAAAAGATCATAGATCGAATTGCCTGATCGGATTGGAAATCTTAAGATGACCACAATTTATGTTTCTAAACTGTTAAGAATATATATTTTAATAAATTTGCATATATCAACGAATTCATTTATCGATTTAACCGTATTAAAATATCACGATTCACATGTCGGCATTTCTTAATATATTCATTGAGGTTTTTTTTTTTGGGGGGGGGGGGGGTATCAAACAATCATGTACCAATGCATGCTTCTTTTGCGTAAACTTTGAAAACACTTACAATTCGACCAACTCTTGCACTGTTACAACCATAGATGATCGCTCAAGTCATACAGGCAGAATGTTAGAGGACTATAAAGATAAATATTGACACGTCCTGTGGGGACGGGAGTGCTCCCTAAGTCCAGTACCAACAGATGTAGAACTCTCCGGCACAATAAGCAACCTCATAGTTAGCATCCAGTACAGCTGTCCACATTAACAAATCGATGACTTCTGCATCATCCACTTCATGCAAAACAATAGCAATTGAACCTAGTTGTTAGCTACTAACGTACCTTTCAACACATGTCTAGGTCACTGCGAGACTGCGCCAGATCGTAACAGGGCGCAATAATATCGGCTTAATTGTGCCGTCTCAATCAAATGTCACACTGAAAACACAATGACATAATTATGATACTTTATTCAGTCACACTATTCTAACATCGAGCCAATAAATCCATTTCCAACTCCGAATGTTGAGCGCTCAGCATGGAACGAGAAAATAACCGAATTTCACATCTTAGTTTAGCCCGGAATTGAACCTGTTCCCTTTGGACACACGAAACGAGCGGATCATTTGTTACACGAAAGTAAAGTAAATGTTTTAGGTATAAAATGAGTTTATTTTCGTCGCGCTTCATCCGAGTTATTCATTAGAAATACATATCTAGCTATTGTAAATTGAGTGAAATGTAGTTTTATCTCATCTGATCTCGAAGCGTTCACAGAGCATGCTATACAACTCATAACTCGTCCATAAAGATACATCTTTCATATGTTTGAATTCTTCTCAAAAGTAGAACTAAACCAAATGTCTCGGCCATCAAAGGGCGCCATTAGGAGATCATCAAAAAGCAATCAATTTGACAATATCTAAAACAATCTTACAAGTAGTAACCTTGAAGAACCTATGTAATAAACATTAAAACTATTGGTCGACAATAGATTACGAGTTTTAACGTTTTTATATCATACTTAAAGAGTCAATTTGCGATACATTTATACTTATCGTGCATGTTAAGGGCAAGGACAATCATATTTCACAATTGAAATCTTACAATGTATATGGATGTTATAAGAAAAGGATGTTTTAGTTGACCCCTGAGTCTCAAATCAGACTTTTAGTGATGATGATTTTACCTCTAGGTACTTTGAACATTCACAATAGGTCGACAATTACAGTTATAATGAACTTATTGATTTCTATGTGACCTTTTTTCCAAACGCTACTTTTTCAATTTTGAAGCCTTGACAACACGTTTCTAAAACTAAATCCCATATAAGATTCTCTTTAAAGTCGTTGTCTTAGTCCCTTTGGTCCAAAATAGATCCAAGACAAGGAGAAATTTGTAGGTAACCTAGTTTTATACAGAGCTTGCTTTCTGAATGCTTCTTCTTTTTCTTCTCCAGTTTTTGCACTCTGGCAAATATATTTCACACTTAAGTCTTATAATCCATATGGTATGCTTGTATAAAAAGGTGCTTTGGTGATTCTTGGAGAACAAAATAAAGCCACGACAAGCAGATGGATTTCAAAAAGGCTTCTTGATATCCAGCTTAATTTCAAAATGCTAATGTGGCCTTTTTGGTTTCATATCAGGACAGGTGGCAGTAAAAGTTAATGGGCTTCTTATTGTTTTAAAGTATTAGCCATATTTTGAAAAAAATATGTGTAGATGTTCCTAGCTTGTTTGCCTTTTTCAGTTTTGTCTGATATTGTCGATGTCTATGCAATATACTCGCCAGTATTCTGATTAGCGGAGTCATTTTCAACTATTATTCAATAATATTGTTATATTTTGACGAAAACCTGTAAGAATAGTATTTCTTTCACAACGTAGTAACTACAAAACCAAGACGATATTCAATAGCTATCAGTCTATGGACATGGACAAACAAACGGAAAACGTGGGACGCACACAGACAAATGAACCAAACATACAACTATTGACTAAAAAGGAAATCATCACAAACTTCTATTTAAAAAAAAAAACCTAGAAGCGAAGTCAGGTGCTAGCGATTGAGTAAGATTTTCCTACTAAACATGTGTCACCCACCGTGATGCTTCTATATAACCTATTTTGTTGATTGATAATCA
>JAUMGZ010159960.1:0-28934 GCA_032359645.1 Pododesmus macrochisma
ATTAGGGCATGGAGAAACAACTTTGTTCAATATATGACCATATGATCAAAAATATTCAAATGCCAATCCAGATGGACATTAAGGCCCCATGGGCCTCTTGTTAATACATGTAGGTAAAGGTAATTATCACAGTTTTTGAACTAGAATAAATAAAGTATTGCTGTTATATTAAATGAATTCTGTTTGATTATGTATTTTTTTTAATTTTGTATAGAGGGCAGTGACTATGATCCCAGCTCATGACAACCCTCTAGCAGCATTAGCCTTTAACTACCAAGGAACCAAGATTGCTACAGCATCAGAAAAGGTTTCAAATTTATTTTTGCGTCAAAATCTGTCGGAACAAGTTTTGTAGCTTTGTCATCATGACATACATGCATTATCAATACTAATACATAAATAGTTGTAGCTATATAGGCTTTTTGTAAGTTTGCCTACCCTTATATATTATGTTTGTTGTCAGAGTCGAAAAGTGAAGTACCGTTATAAAGTGTATAATTTGCACAATTTTTGTCAGAAGGTTGCATTTGTTGTTATAATGGGTGTCGTTGTGATGAGAATTGACCTTACAAAAATAAAAAATATCTATTTCTATTGCAGGGAACAGTTATACGAGTATTTTCAATACCAGATGGACAAAAACTATTTGAATTCAGACGTGGAGTAAAAAGGTAACATATTAAATTGACGTGAGAATTTTACCTTTTCTTTCTAAAGTTAAAAAATAGCAAGCCAAATTTTCACCTTCACTACCAAAGGTACATGTACCCGATTAAGCTACAAATTAAAAAAAAATTCAATTTGTGTCCTGTATTTCAGGTATTAGACATTTTAAAGACAATACAAAGACTTATAGTTGATTGACATAGTCAGCATCAATGTTTCAGTAAGGTGGCAATTTTAAGTTTGCATGAGTTTGCTTTCGTGCTGTTATAATATATATGACCCAACGTAATGTCAGCCACTCAGTTGTAATAAGACTCCACAGGGTTCTAATATTAAAAATGTCCTACCATACACTTAACATATAACATATCTCACAAATGAGTGAAGGAAGATATAAATATATCTGAGGCTAAACAAAATTAGTTACTTGATTCTTGGGCCACTCTACTAAAAATAGATTGGGGAGGTATTTTTTTCCTCCTTATTGTGAAAAAGAGAAGTAGTAAGTGGGTATACAGTCAAACCTGTCTTTAAAGACCACCCAAGGGAACCAAGAAAACTGACCTTTATAGACAGGTGACCTTTAATACAGGTTCAACTATTAAGTTGAAATGTGAAGAGAACAAATCTAAAAATTCTGGCCAAAAAGGACAGGTGGTTGTTACAAAGAGGAGATTTAAACTTCAGACCCAAGAAAGCCACAGACTGGAAGACTTTGAGAACAATATACAAGTAACACACACAGAACCGACAATATATTTTCTCCTCCAAAATTATTGCATGGACTACCTAGCTAGGGTAACTAACTGTGAATCGAACATCGATAAAGAACTGTAAAGTTGTTCTCTGACATTAAAAACTGTTATTGTGAAGATCGCCACTCTACCTCTCAGTCTTGCATATACCCATAGGGATTCTGCAAGGTACATATTCAGATTCAGACCTTATTTTCACTACTGTAGTAATGGTAAAGTACATTCCTCTGAGAAACCTCCAATAATGTTCGATGGCAGTATTGCCTAAGATCTATGGTAAATTTGAACAGATAGAGTCTTTACTGCAGAACAGTTAACTGCCATTTGAATCACATGTGTACAGGGACTAATCATGTACCAGCATATGAAATGTTGGCTCTACACATCTAAAACATTTGAAATATTTTCTGTAAATAACAAAAAAGTTTGTTTACGGAATCATCATTTCTGCCTAATTTTACCACCCCCCTCTTAAATGCATGAAAGCCAGAGAACGAAAAATTTTTGTGGTATCTGACAGTTTGTGGTATGTGGCTGTAGATTAGTATCATTTATAATTATGCATTGATTAAGATATAATATAAAGTTATCTGTATATTAGTTTACACATGTATGATATTCCCAACAGGTGTGCCAGTATCCATTCCCTCGCCTTTAGTTCTGACTCTTTGTTCCTAGCAGCCTCAAGTAATACAGAAACTGTACATATATTTAAACTAGAAACTCAAAAAGATGGGTAAGCACACTTACTATTCTTATGAACATTGACTATTATTAATGTTTAAATATTTTCTATCTGTTATTAAATATGGGAATTATATTTTGATATTTTCACACTTTACACTCATGTTTTTAGAAAAGACAAGTCAAAGTCAAGGATCTCATTGGTAATAAGTTATAATCATAAAAATTCTTTCCAATCATGCATTCAAAAGACAAATCAAAGTTCAGGCACTCACGGAAAAACACTTGTAAACACAAAATGTATCTAGTGTAGTTGCATGAACAGTTGTAAACATTATCATTGTTTTCAAAAATTAAAGGAACAAGCCACAAGAAGAACCTCAAACATGGGCAGGCTATTTTGGACAGGCCCTGAAGTCTTCTGCTAACTACTTACCAACCCAAGTCACTGAAATGTTCAATCAAGGCAGAGCCTTTGCCACAGTCAGACTGCCAAACCCAGGACTCCGCAATGTTTGTGCTATTTGTCAGTAAGTGTTTCCTAAGATTTCTGTTTATATAATTAAAAAAGACGAGTTATCACAGTTTGTCATTTTTTCCACCTCATTTTATCATATAGATATCATGCTCACATAAAGACATGAAGATCATAGTTTTTTACAAAAGAAAAGACAAGTTATGGATAAGGAATTCTCTTTTCTGAAAATTTTGCATCCGTATTTGCAAGAATAACTGAAATGCTATGGCAATATCACTTTGATTTCACCTTTAATCTCTTCTATCTTAGTTCATTAGGGTATTTATAAGTGACTTTTGGGTGATCAAAATGTGATGAAAGTATATCTTGGAAGTCTTGATTATTGACAATTATTTAAAAAGTCTTGCTGTTCTTGTATCACAGTTTCAGCAGTACCTTTTGTATGTAAACTTATATTCTTGAAAATCTGACTGTCTTTTCTTTAGGAACATTGATATTTATGTGTTGGAAACTGTTTTGCATTAAACAAAGCAACTATCTTTAGATTGTCATTTATTTAGCCATAGTGATACCGGTACTCAAAATGATATTTCTATTGGGAATAATAGAATCTATCACCCCTGGTTATAGAGATATCTTCACCCGAGGACTGGCATTGTTTGTCCTGAATGAGGTTTATCCACTTCAGGACAAAACAATCTCAGTCTGAGGGTGAAGATATCTCTGTTTTACACACAACCAGGGGTGATTGATTCTTTTTCTAACACTTTCGACATTCTTATCATGGCGATAATAAAAGCATTGAGTGAATGATTTTCAAGAAAATCTTAACGAATTTGCTTCTTTGATCTGCTGTTGTGACTTTATATTCATTGTTTCAACATCTTTGTGTCATTGTCTACATTTGTATAATAGCAGTGTGTGCTTATCACACACTAAGGTGGGATAGAGAAATCTCATATAGGTCAAAGCATTGGAAAACTCTTTCACAGGTATGAGAATATACAGCCTAGCTAGCCTGTATAAACAGCACATACTTTCAATTGATATTGTTCATTTGTGTTGAACCTAAATATTGTTTTCTACAGAATCCAGAAAGTACCACGATTGTTGGTTGCATCACAAGATGGCTACTTACACATCTACAACTTGGACCCTAATGAGGGAGGTGAATGTATGCTGCTCCGACAACACAGGTAAAACATTCATAGGTCTAACAGAAATTGAAGTGGTTGAATTCTTCATAGCTTCTTAATTTTAGCATAATGAAAATAAAGTCATCCAAAAATCAATTCATCCAACATATTAATCACAGTTCAGTCTATAGTTATCAGGCAGCCCCAGAAGTGAAAATATGTTTCAAAAATTTATAAGGTACATTACTCCCTTTCAATAAACTGACATGTCTTTAGACTTACCTACACTTATGTTATTCAGCTTCTGTTAAGATGGTACCTTTATATAACTTACTATCTTGAACAAATGAAAAATCTAATTTAAAAATTATTCACACATATTGCTGTCACAGAAGTCAACTAGTATACTAGATCAATTAAAAAAAAATGACCATTATAATCTATTGTTACTGTATTATTATGATAGGTTGGAATGGTTATTATTGATTATTTCTGTATTTTCAATGATAGATTGGAAGGTAGTTTAGGAGACACACATACAACAGATGCCACATCCCACGATAAGCCACTGTCACACCCAGCGCCAGGAAGTAGCTATGCCTCGACGTTGCGTAGACAAGAGCCTACTCCCCCTGGAACAGCTACGGCAGTACCACCAGGTAAGCTCCCTGGGCAGATCAATCCGTCGCCGCCAAACCCCTACAATCTGTCAATGGCCCCTAGTAACATGGAAAGTTATGCAACAGCGCTGAAGAGGAAGGGTGGGCCTCAGCAGGTTGTAGGGTGGGACGAGCCCTTGGACCCTGTGTGTGTAATTGATGAAATTCTCAGTGGGGCAGGTAATGTATGATTGTGCCGCACGATTTACAATGCATCCTTCCCTCTCATTCAGTATTGTTTATGCGGTATGTGGGTTACGTTTCATTTCATTGCATTTATTAGTTTTAACACTTACATATAATTTAATACTCCCCTTTTCTGCCTCTTTGTAAATCTATTATTATTTCAATAGCATCTATAATATGATTTATTAAATCTTATATACCTTACAATTATATGAAATATTGATTAACAGTTTAATAATAATTGTAATCGCACGGTAATATATTAATAATAAATATCACAAATATCATGATTTACAAAAATGTACAACAAATGCATTGAATATTAAATTGATTACAGATTAGATTTCAATTCTAAATATCTTTAATAATTTTTTCAATTAATTGAAAAAATACTAATGATAAACATTACAACGTCTACATTCTGTGTATATGTAGTTAGTACAGAAAAAACCTCCATTGTTGATACATCCCTTATTAGATTAGTACAACACGAAACAACCTCTATTGTTAGATTAGTGCAATACAAAACAACCTCTATTGTTAGATTAGTACAACACGAAACAACCTCTATTATAGATAAGTACAACACGAAACAACCTCTATTGTTAGATTAGTACAACACGAAACAACCTCTATTGTTAGATTAGTACAACACAAAACAACCTCTATTGTTAGATTAGTGCAATACAAAACAACCTCTATTGTTAGATTAGTACAACACAAAACAACCTCTATTGTTAGATTAGTACAAGACAAAACAACCTCTATTGTAAGATTAGTACAACACAAAACAACCTCTATTGTTAGATTAGTACAAGACAAAACAACCTCTATTGTTAGATTAGTACAACACAATACAACATCTATTGTTAGATTAGTACAAGACAAAACAACCTCTATTGTAAGATTAGTACAACACGAAACAACCTCTATTGTTATATTTGTACAACACAAAACAACATCTATTGTTAGATTAGTACAACACAACACAACCTCTATTGTAAGATTAGTGCAACACAAAACAACCTCTATTATAGATTAGTACAAGACGAAACAACATCTATTGTTAGATTAGTGCAATACAAAACAACCTCTATTGTTAGATTAGTGCAAGACGAAACAACCTCTATTATAGATTAGTACAACACGAAGCAACCTCTATTGTAAGATTAGTGGGATACAAATCAACCTCTATTGTTAGATTAGTATAAAACAAAACAACCTCTATTGTTAGATTAGTATAAAACAAAACAACTTCTATTGGTCACCCAGTACAAATAAACTATGGAATAATCCACTACAAAATAATCATATAAAATATAAAAAAGGCACATGCATGTTGAGTAACACACATCCTGATAACTATCATATTAACATCAATTAAATGCATGTTGAGTAACATGTATCATCATTAATTGTCATATTTATAGAATTAGAACACACACATCAAATACCATACCTAAGCACATCATTCAAGTTGGATCTTGAATATGGAATGTTACACTCTATTATCTATAATATTTCACATTGTCACACAACTATAAGATTTGATGATCATCTCTTCTTTCTAAGAAGTTGCACTTGTGAATGCTGCTTATTAACATCTTCATGTTAAATAGAGTTATCAGACTTTTAATTCTTATATAGAAATAAGTTTCAAAACTGGTTTCCCTGTTATATGAAGAAAATCATCTCCTCACCTGTATTGTCTGAGTTATTCTGATCCCATTCTGATCGCCATTAGGACAGCTATCTTGGAAGTGTGTTGATTGCAACTTCTCTAGGACCTTCATATATTTAAACATTTGTGTCCTATTTGTGGTCCTAAATGGACAGCTATCTTGGAAGTGTGTTGATTGCAACTTCAGTAGGACCTTCATATATTTAAACATTTGTGTCCTATTTGTGGTCCTAAATTGTAATTGTCTCATCTACAGAAATTTCCTTTCTGATATTTATCCATTGAAACTTGTTTCCATTATTTTAACTGACAGAAAATCTGACATTCCATAATTTAATTTTGAGGAGCTTTATATGAAATGGGGTTTAAAAAATTTCCAAAAGTTGGAAATTTTGAAAATACTTTGATTTCTACTTTTCATGAATAACCTTTACAAAGGATTCTAGTTTTCTTAACATTAATATCCAATATATGGTACCCAATGAAATTTTTAAAAGACCTACTCCCCAACCAGACCCCTACTCTACCCCACTCCACAACCAACACAATGTTCTTCAAACCAGTTCTTAACTGATTACTCTTTATATTTAGATTTCATGTATGACATTATAAAATAGTGGCAGTGTATTAATATTGTCAACACTACTCCTCTTGAATAAAACATGGCAGTACTGTACGACATACTGTATACAGCTTTAAATTCATGCAGATTCTTTTCGCATATTTTGTTTGTTTTAAAAATATCTTTTGCGCTGTGTCAATTCATGGTCAATGTTAGATGTAACCCATTTGAATATAGCTGTTCTACCTTCGTTCAATGTTGAATTTGCTGTTTCATGAAAATAGCAAGTGAAAAATAACAATTTTATTACGTTAATACTAACTCTTGTGAGGAAATACATTAGATAATATGTGAAAATGCTGTTGGTACTACATCAAAATGTCATTGAAAATTATTTCAAAGGAAAGCTTCAAGACCTATCCTGAGTGCCTGGATTGTTGTAAGAATATTTGCACGGAACATTGTTATCACAATTTCAGTTACATGTACATGTAAATAATTATCACAATTTCAGTTAAATGAATCTGTTTATTTTTAAATGTTGATTAATCATCAAACAGCATGTATGGTGTATTGTGTGTAGAAAGCTAGAATAGTGAAATCAATCTTTTATTTAGTTAGCATAACTCATGCTGCCACCCATTGTAGATTATTGTTTTTCGTATTATCCACAACTTCGATTATCAGATTTTTGGCGTTTTTGTATTTTCAGAGTCTCAGCCCTACCAAGAAGTGGACCAAGGTGCAATAGGTGGAGAAGGGAGCGACCTGACAGGACTAGGACAATTACGGCTAGATGATGACAATGAATTCCCCCCAATGACCCACAAGAACGACTAGTAGCCTTCGACTGGCACAACAAACCAACCACTTAATGTTCCTATGATACCACATAATATATTATAGTCTTTATATGATATTGTATACACTTGCAAAGATCTACCTTTCATGAGAGATCATTAAGATATGTATGTGACAAACATCACTGTAGATATATGGTAAGTATATGGGGTAGATAACAATCACACTTTAAGTATCGGACACAGGTAACAGCCACTCATTGGTTCTTTACTGCGGTAAGAAAGCGTCTTATAGTCATCAGTTAGCTCCCATGTGTCAGGGTAATTCTCAATTGAATGCTGTAAAAATTAGAGTTTTTTCTGGTCAAGGTTAAAGTCATACAAAAATCTAAAAAAAAAAAATTACCCACTGCTTTATCATGTCATAGGTTATGCTGTAAATGTTGTTCCACATATTTTCCGAGACATTATTCAATAAAGAGCACATTATTTAATTATGCACTGCTGAAATTAATACAGATACATTTAAAGTTCTATATTTTCTGGAGTCTGGAAATATTACCTTGTAAACCACGCAATACACATTCATATGTATATATTCAAAAGTAGTTAGTGATGATTATTGTTTTTTTTTTCTAATTAACTTAAATATAATTTTATGATATGTATATATAAAAGATATATTAAAATTATTTTTATAATATTTAAACTATCTATGTTATAATTCTTACAGCAGTTAAGATTTATTTCGTTACATTTTTCTGTGTAAAGTAGCGCCTATGTTGTGTGCAAGATTCACTCTTAGCTGCTGATTTTCTCGAGTCTCCCTAATTACCAATTTACTGGTACTCATGTTATTAATACATGTTAAGATAGTCATCATTATACACACTGGTCAGATAAGCTTTATCAACTAATATAGGTCACATCAAAATTCGATAATTAATGTAACTTTTATCCAAAAGTGGTCTCCGTTTCCAAGTTCTTTTTTATTAATTTCTCAGGATATGAAGATTGTAAAATTACAGATTACATAGTTGACTCTGGTAGTAAGTTATTTCCCTTGGATTTAGAACTACAAAGCTTTGTGATTGAAGAAGAACATCTTTCTCAAGGACATCGAAAAATCGAGTGCTATCATTTGTTTCAAGGTCAGACATGTTTGGTAGATTCTTTGGGACAAGTTGCTAAGCAATTTTAAACAGCGAAAGGATGTTATTTAAGAAAAAGTCAAATAATATTTCCTGTGTATAAAATCAGTCAATTTTAGTCTTGCAAATACAAATCTAGAATCCATATTTCATACCAAGCTCTGTAAACTGATGATGATAAACTACAAATGTATTCCACCCACGTTTTTAAACTGAACTCAAATCAGTATTACTTGTAAATGATATCCAGAAAATCATTCAGTAGATATAACTAACAAGAAAATTTAGTTTAAATGTCATTAATAAGAAATGATTCAAATGTAACTGCTTATTTCATTAACTACAATCTTCTTCATTGTAATTTGCCTATTGCAGTAATTAGCCTGTTTATTTATTTGTTTAATTTTGGTGGCTTTTGGTGCACAGTGAAGGGTTAAATGTCTAGTCAGTTAAATCAATCACTACTGCTTTAATAAAATTAAATGATGTATTCAGTGATGTTATGGTTTTCCATATTCTTTTCACTTGCCAAGTTCTTCCTATTGGGTGATGAACTGCCCAGTCGCTTTCCTGTAAATCTTTATGTGTATGTATTGTTTGATAACCGAGCGTGAAAAAGAGATAAACTGTGTAAGCTGTTAACTATGATGTGTTAATTTATAAGCATTATATTCTTAGTATGGCCTAATGTGAGGTAATTTGTCTACTTGTGTCATCATTGTTATCATGAAGAAAATGTTAGATGTTTTTCTCTCGATTATATTGGTGTTATGTCATGAAATACATCAAGATGAAATATGATAAACTTGTTGTGTTTAATATTTTATTAATTCCTTTTTATATCACACAACTGCAATCAAAGACAAAAAGAAATTGAGGGGATTAACAACAAACTTGTAAATCATGAAACACAACAAAACTAAGGCACAGTCTGTATGCAGCATTGGAAATACATATATAGGTCTCTAGAAAGATTTAAATTAGACTTTATTTTATTATAACCTTTCAAACGATCCGGGGTTGGGGAGGGGTGTTATATAGGAATCTTATAAGCGCAACTCCTACTTCACAGTTTAACGAATTTCCACAAAACTTCACACACTGATAGTACACTGTATGAAGGTTTGCATGAAGGCAAATATTTTCGTTCCTACAATTTCAAGGGGAGATAAAAAGACATTTACATGTCATGAATCTCATAAGAGCAACTCCTCCTACACCGTTTCATGAATTTCAATGAAACTTACACAATGATAGTACACCATATGAAGATGTGCACGAAGGAAAATGTTTTCATTTTGACGATTTCAAGGGGAGATAATTAGACTTGTACCATTTACATGTCATAAATCTTGTAAGCGCAACTCAGTATTAGTCAGCAATCCTGTCGACAGCTCTAGTTTAAAACAGATTTGAATTTATCTTTCCTGTACATTGTTATTTGTCAGTTTTAAATTCAGTAGCAGATTGCAAAAGTTGTGACTGCAGCTTTTAGAGGTAAATACTGCTGATACTTCACAAATTGGTTCCTTGCATCAAGTTCTAGCGACAAGTAAAATGTCAAGGTCATCGTTACTATTTTAAGAAGCTTATTATATTGTCTTCTTTGGAAGCTTTTCTAGTAACAACTGAAATCTTTTTGAACAAAATAAATTTGTCTATTTGAAAGAATGCATGTTGAAATTTGTCCATGTGAAAAAGAAAACATGGTGAAATAAGCTGCTATAATTTCATGCTGTAACCAACCTCCCATCTTCTTACGGATGCTGTGTCGATTTTTCTTGGTAGGCGTATTTTGTGCTGGTTGCGGTACTCTTGATAACATTTTTGAAATTTTGACCCCTGCATACCTAACCTGATCATTATACCCCTGAAATGGGAGCAAGCTAGATCAAGTTTTAATCAGATTGTTTGCAGTACACCTCTGAAATGGGAGCAAGCTAGATCAAGTTTTAATCAGATTGTTTGCAGTACTCCTCTGAAATGGGAGCAAGCTAGACATCATACTGATGCCATTGTATTCAGTAGACATCATACCGATTGTACTCCTCTGAAAATTTGTTTAATTTTTTTCTACATTAAAGAAGATGGAGACGTATATGTATCTTAATTGATTATTCAGTGTATAATGTCTAAATGTGCGTTAATAAAAAATTTGGTTTTTCCAAGATGACCACCGTTGAAATGTTTTATAAATAAAAAATCAAACATTCTTATGATACACCTATCTTGAAGTCTTGTTGTCAGTCTTGAACTTTTCTATCCCTCTATCTTTCTGCCCCATTTACTTAACCCAGACCATACTTGCTATGTTATCTGTCGAGTGATCCCTTTGACCGCAACTTGTCCTACAGTTTTCGACCAAATCTTTTCAGAATGTATTTGTTTGATTGGAAGAGTATGAGAGAGAGAGCATAACGTATAATAGGGATGTTGCGTCAATTTTACTGAGAGTTATGGCCCTTTTGACTTAGAATTTTCCATAACATTTAGTATTTTTTCCAAAACTTGTATTAAGATACACATGTGACATGTATTTCCCTTTCCTAGTTTAATTCATTCACAATTTATTTTTTCTGGCATATAATGCTCCGCTACCTGGTGTTCTTGTTGTTCATTAAAAACTCAAATGAAAACCTTTTTAGTCCATCTGGTCCAAAGTGGACTTTTCTCATACAAATCCCATCCATCGTCCGTCACGTTCACATTTTCTACTTCTTCTCCTAAACCACTGGACCCATTTCATCTTAATTTTAAGGAAGCATCCCCTTGGGAAGCCGCTTCAAGTTTGCGAAGAAAAAGGGGGGCAAAAAAGGTAAAATTAGGTACATCTTTAAAAATCTTCTTCTCACGAACCATCGGTCCGATTGCTTTCATATTTTATATATATATGTAATACCTTTGGACAATGTTCACAAAGTTTGCGAAGGAAAACGAAATCTGTTTATAAATGACTACCAGGTGGCGCTTCACTTGACAATCATGCATTGTATATAAACTTCACAAAAATTACTTCTCAAGAACCGCTAGATGGATTTCAATAAAATTTGGTAGAAAGCATCCCCATGGGAAGCCGCTTCAAGTTTGCGAAGAAAAAGGGGCTGGGCCCTATAGGGGGCCAAAAGGGGTAAAATTAGGTACATCTTTAAAAAATCTTCTCATAAACCATAGGTCCGATTGCTTTCATATTTGGTATGCATAATCCTTTGGACAATGTTAACAAAGTTTGTGAACGAAACCGAAATCTGTTCATAAACGACCGCCAAAGGGCGCTTAACTTAACAGGTGGTGGTGAAATGCTTAAAAATTGATATACTGCCAATTTTCTGAGAAACGGTGAACTTTAAGTATTGACATATAAATTAGAAAGTTGTTTGAAATTATGCAAGGCACATTTTGACCAAGTCTCAAGGTCACAGGTTCAAATGTCAAGGTCATAGACACTTCCAAAGATTGAAAATGCACGTTAATTTTTCACATTTTCAACTTCTCAAGAACCACTGAATGGATTTCAACCAAATCGGTAGAAAGCATCGCCTTGGGAAGCCACTTCAAGTTTGCGAAGAAAAAAGGTCTGGGCCCTATGGGGCCCCATGAGGGGGCCAAAAGGGATAAAATTAGGTACATCTTCAAAAATCTTCTTCTCATAAATTGCTGGTCTGATTACTTTCATATTTAGTATGCATACTCATGTGGACAATGTTAACAAAGTTTGCGAACGAAAACGAAATCTGTTCATAAAGACCACATGGGGGACGCTTCACTTAACATAAGGGATGGTGAAATGCTAAAATATGGATATATACTGCCAAAGTTCTCAGAATCGGTGAACTTTTTGTATAGACATATAAATTAGAAAGTTTGAAATTATGCAAGAACATTTTGACCAAGTCTCAAGGTCACAGGTTCAAAGGTCAAGTTCATAGATTCTTCTGGAGATTGAAAATGCACGTTAATTCTTCACGTTTTCAACTTAAGCTTCCCAAGAACCACTGAATGGATTTCAACCGAACTGTGTTGGAAGCATCCCCTATAGGCTTACTCAACCAGATGGACGTTAAGGCCCATGGGCCTCTTGTTAAAGATATAACGTATAGGTGATGTTGCGAATTTTAGTTCATAGATTTGGACCAAAGGACCATGGGAAGTTTTCCCTTTACAACTTTCGTCCATTAACTAACTTGGTATGAAGCATCCTTGGGAGAAGGTAGTTCAATTTTGTTCAAATGATGTGTGTGGTCTCTATAAGATGCTACTAAAAGCCTAGAAATTATGTCTGCATATGTGGTAACCTTGGTTAAGGGTGGACAATTGCTAACTGAAAGTATATTGTTTAAAGGACGTAAAGGTCGAACGACCTCTTGTTTACTGGAATCATTACCCTTTTATACTTGCGCTAATTAATATGAAGAATATCTACATTCCGAATAAAGATATCTAAAATATTTGATTAACACTCAGATCAAAGTTTTTACATTGATTAAATTATAAGTTCGCTTGCCATATCATATAAGTTTCTTCAATTCACACGATTTTCCCCCGATTTTTTGTTTTTTTTATTTAACACTATACACATTCATGCAATACATGTCTTACATGTTGATATTTTCTGGACATCTAACAAGAGGTCAAATGTCTTCACGCAAAGACAATCGTTTGAGTTCATCTCGTGGTGGGAGGTCATGTGTCTTCATTCTACAAGTCATATTTGGACAATGTCCGTTTTACACAACAAATCACGGTCAAAGTTCGCGGTTTAGTTTTTATATGCACACATCTAGGAATCTTATTTCGCGACCTGATTGGCGCGTTCATGTGTTGCTTATCACCCACATAATCGCCATGATGGTAAACTCGTGTAAACAAAAATTGATAATAGGAAAGTACTTATATGAGGTACATGTACATGTTTTTGTTGTACATTGTTTCTGTCTATTCTTAGTTAAAGAAATGTTTCTAGCCACTTAAGATACTTGTACCATATACTTTTTCCTCACCTTTCCATGTCAACGACTTTTGTACACTAGACATTATTGGTCAGTCTTTCTGCAAAATAGTTAGGAAATTATTTATCAATTAGGTTACATGTAGATATTAATATTGGTTTACTTCTCAAGCCATCCACTTATCACACACTTTTATGCATAGAGATATATTAATTCCTTATATTCTGTGATCTCGGAAACTAATATTACACACCAATTACGGACGTGATTTGAGTAAACTATAAGTTTGGATTAATTTACAACCTTTTGAATGATTCATTTTCTCGTTGAAACATTTTATCAAAGGAATTCTAAATGAACGACTGACACCTGATATGACGTCAACTAGGAACGACTGGTATAATTAACGGTAATTAATATATATGTGTACATAATTAACGGAGCGTCTTAAATATGAAGGTGATTGCACTCTATTTATAGAGAATGGTGGTACCGTTATGCTTTTTAATCATATTTTTTTGTTGCTATTGATTTTATTGACTGACGTTTGACAGAACGGCTCATGTATTGATGTGGACTGATTTTGCATGAATTTTTCTAGATGTCATTTAAATAGCTCACTGAATATTTTTAACGCCATGCATGCAGACATCTGCATATTTTTAGCGCCGTGCACTCATCTGAGTAATTATAGCGCTGTACTTTGCCATGCATCGCATTGTTAGCGCCGCGAAGGCATAAGTAAAGTTCTAGCGCCATGCAGACATCTGGATATATCTAGCGCCTTGCGGACATCTGTATATTTTTTTCGCCTTGCGGACATCTGTATATTTTTTACGCCATGCGGACATCTGCTTATTTTTAGCGCCGCGAAGGCATATGTTAAATTCTAGCGCCATGCAGTCATCTTGATATATCTAGCGTCTGCGGACATCTGTATATTTGTTTCGCCTTGCAGACCTCTGTATTTTTGTTCGCCTTACGGACATCTGTATATTTTTTTCTCGCCCTGCGGACATCTGTATATTTTTTTTCGCCATGCTGACATCTGTATCTTTTTTCGCCGTGCGGACATCTGTATATTTTTAGCGCCGTGAAGGCATATGTTAAGTTTTAGCGCCATGCAGACATCTTGATATATCTAGCGCCTTGCGGACATCTGTATATTTGTTTCGCCTTGCAGACCTCTGTATTTTTTTTCGCCTTACGGACATCTGTATATTTTTCTCACCCTGCGGACATCTGTATATTTTTTTTCGCCATGCTGACATCTGTATCATTTTTCGCCGTGCGGACATCTGTATATTTTTAGCGCCGTGAAGGCACATGTTAAGTTTTAGCGCCATGCAGACATCTTGATATATCAAGCGCCTTGTGGACATCTGTATACTTTTAACGCCGCGAAGGCATATGTAAAGTTCTAGCGCCATCCAGACATCTTGATATATCAAGCGCCTTGCGGACATCTGTATATTTTTTCGCCTTGCAGACATCTGTATATTTTATTCGCCTTGCGGACATCTGTATATTTTTTTCGCCATGCGGACATCTGGATATTTTTTTCGCAATGCGGACATCTGTATATTTGTTTCGCCTTGCGGACATCTGTATATTTTTTTTCTACATATGGACATCTGTATAATTTTTTCGCCATGCGGACATCTGTATATTTTTTTCGCCATGCGGACATCTGTATATTTTGTCGCCTTGCAGACATCTGTATATTTTGTCGCCTTGCAGACATCTGTATATTTTTTCCGTCTTGCGGACATCTGGATATTTTTTTCGCCATGCGGTCATCTGTATATTTTTTTCGCCATGCTGACATCTGTATATTTTTCGCCTTGCGGACATCTGTATATTTTTTTTCGCCATGCGGACATCGTCATCTGTATATATTTTTCGCCATGCCGAAATCTGTATATTTTTTCGCCTTGCGGACACATCTGTATATTTTTTTTCGCCATTTGGACATCGACCTCTGTATATATTTTTCGCCTTGCGGACATCTGTATATTTTTGTTTTGCCTTGCAAACATCTGCATATTTTTAGCGCCGGGTAAATATCTGCATATTTTTAGCGCCGGGTAGACATCTGCATATTTTTAGCGCCATGCAGACATCTGCATATTTACAAACACCATTGTGGAAATTTTTGTCGTTAAGTAAACCTCTGTGGAGACATCATTTTTGGAGACGTGTGTCTTTAACCACAACACCATTGTGGAGACATGTTATTTTGGAGACGTGCGTCTTTAACTACACTTTACACCATTATGGAGACGTGTGTCTTCAATCTGATTAAAACCAGATCTAACTTGCTCCCGTTATTATGGATATCGCAGGGTGTTCCTCAGATCTACCCTGCGATATCCAAATAACGGAAGCAAGTTAGATCTGGTTTTCAATCAAATTGATGTGTCTATAACCACTACACCATTGTGGAGACATGTGTCTTTAACCACTACACCATTGTGGGTACGTGTGTCTTTAACCACTACACCATTGTGGAGACATGTGTCTTTAACCACTACACCATTGTGGAGACGTGTGTCTTTAACCACTACACCAATGTGGGAACATGTGGTTTTAACCACTTCACCATTGTGGAGACGTGTGTCTTTAACCACTACACCATTGTGGAGACATGTGTCTTTAACCACTACACCAATGTGGAGACATGTGGCTTTAACCACTACACCAATGTGGAGACATGTGTCTTTAACCACTACACCAATGTGGAGACATGTGGCTTTAACCACTACACCATTGTGGGGACATGTGGCTTTAACCACTACACCATTATGAAGACGCGTGTCTTTAACCACTACACCAAGTGAAGACGTGTGCCTTTATCCACTACGCCATAATGGAGACGCTTGTTTTAACCACTACACCATTATTGCGAAGACGCGTGTCTTTAACCACGCTCTTCACCATTAAGGAGTCGTGTGTCTTTTAACCAACAGGGCCATAGCCTTGGATAATTCGATGGGGGGAGGGGGACACTTTTTTCTGCTGCATACATAACTCAAAATGTAAAGACATGAGTCTAAATTTTAAAACAATGATACACATGTTTGATACATATGTCGGTAGTGATATTGGTTATGGATCAGAACTGTGGGGCCATGCGAAAGCACCCGATGTAGAAAAAATACATTTAGAATTCTGTAAGAGGTTATTATGTGTTAAAAAATCAACCTGCAATGCAATGGTATACTGTGAACTTGGCCGAATACCAATGGAGTATGTACATCAATATAATATTATTAAATATTGGTTTAAATTATTAAAATCAAACAATTGTATACTTCAAACTGGTTATAAAATTTTAATGAATCTATGTGAGAGTAATTCACCTAGTTATATTAACTGGTAAACATATTTTAAAAAAAAAAACTTTTTCGTCTGGGTTTTGGCGAATTATGGATGAATTAGTCGAGTATTAGTGAACTCACTATCTTGCTTGTTATAAAAGAAAGGATATTTGATCAGGCCATGCCCAAGCAATATTTATCTAACGTTTTAGAAAATTCTTCAAAGTGTTATTTGTATAAAAATATTGTAACTTCTGCAAGTTTGCCTTACTATCATAGTAAATCTATACAAATGAAAAATCGTATTCTTATAACTAAGTTGCTATTATCAGCGCACACCTTGGCTATAGAAACTGGCAGATATCGTAATGTTGACCGTCTAGAAATATTTTTTCTCATTGTGATCTTCATAAAATGGAAGACGAATACCATTTTTTATTCAAATGTCCGCATTATGCTAACATACGTAGGAAATACATCAAAACTTATTAATGGTTAAGACCATCTGTATATAAAGTTGTGCAACTTTTAAGCACTCATAATTTAAATGAGTTAAAGGAGCTTGGAAAATATTTAAGTGAATAAAAAAATATGTAATGTATGCATGTGTTGTGTACAATATGTACTCTGCACTAACCAATTGCATTTACTTGCTATGACTATATGTTTATAATTATATTTTGTTGTTATACTGATGAGCATAAAAAGCTATATAAACAGCCGCGGTCCGTCAGTGGTAGATTCCTGCAGTCGTATAACTGTAATAAAGAAAACAAATTAAGCTATTTAAATTATCTTCAATGTTAATTAAGATATCTATAATCGGAATTATGATATACATCTCATATTGCAGATATCTGCACTCGTAACGAAGATATCTCTGTTAGGAATTTAGATGTATATGTCACGAATTAAGATATCTTCATTTGAATGAAAGTATCTCTATATTAACATTGACAACTATAAGGTATCAATTCCTGAGAAAATGTTTCTCTGGTGAAATGATAAGTTCGCTTGCAACTGGGATCAATATAAGGGGATTCAAATAATCGGCTTACATCTAAGGAGCTGCCTGGCTCCGCCCACCCGATGTCTGTCTACACTGGAAATCTGCGAGGTCATCGATATGTGGAAAAAAGTGGTCAACTTGTGCGATTTTTTCTCCAGGAACCCGTATTATTATCGCAGCATGTCTACACTTTTTTAATTCTTGAAATGCTGCTGTGCGCAGAGAATATTTTTTATTTTGATATCTTGTTAAAAAGTTGAAAAAATTTCAATTTGAAATTCATGAATTGTCATTTCCTAACTGACACAGTTTAAAGACAACAACAACAACAACAACAACAACAACAACAACAACAACAACAACAACAACAACAACAACAACTCTCTTCACAGTGTGTACATTATCATCCAGTATGAAGAAAGGAAACCTACGCAGTATGGTATGTACTGTACATGTATATAGTACACTGTTCTTGTGAACCTGCTTGCATAGCTTACAGGCTATAATGAAATCAGCTGATAAGTGGTGACTAGATATTGTTAAGAAATACGGTATTTGATTATGTTTACTTCCAGATCGATAGACTAACGTTTTAGTTTTGAGAGTCCGACAAAAAGTCAGCTGTTACCCTCAGACGTATCTCTCAGGACGGGAGGGGCCAGGGAATTATGATCGATTATGTAGGACACGTGTAACACTACATAAGACGCGATATACTTACAAGCATGTGTATATCCTGGAATACACCACTACAATCATGACATAGGAGCACATCAACATGGGTTGAACTCAAATGTTCTACACAATGTATGCCTAATTACTTTGCCTTAATGAGCTTTACATACTGGCTGATTTAATCATTTTGGTAAGTGATACTTTCAATAACTCATGATTATCAAGAGAGGATGGATGACAAACAGAGAGAGAGAGAGAGAGAGAGAGATAGGTTATGACCTAGTGTGGTGGCATGTCGTTTGTAAGGAGCTAGCTTTATTTTAAAACACAGAACAGTTAGGTTGTAATGTGATGCGTCAAATTGATTTACTTATATGAGGATATGATATGACAAATTGATTTACTTGGCTGAAGTTTATGACTCATTGTAAAACCAATGTAAAGTTTTAGAAATGTTATGTACACACATCATGTTAATTTTATGTGTGTATCTAGACATCTGTTGCATGTACAGTAAATACAGGCGTAAATGTGTGTATTCGAATCCATTACTTCACCAGATTCTAATTAAATTATTTCATTTATTTGTCCAAAAAAACGCACCATTCAAAAATGTTTTTAATGGATAAAATGAAAAAGGTAACGAACGCATCTATAAAACACTATTGTCCTGATATTGATATTCTTTTTGAACTACCATAGCAAAGTTTTGAACTGGACATAAAAAACCAGGATGAGTGCAATCAACAGAAGAGAGACATTGACAAACCAACAATAGCCGCATCAAACAACAAAGCACCAGAATAAAACGGAATAACTCGACGTCACAACAACCCCCAAGACTAGTTATCCATGCGGACCGACTTTTGACGGTCGCCCAATACGAAACCAGGTGGTGCGGTTAATATACCTGTTTATACGGGGTAAGGTGTGGTGGAGTACGTTCATCAGACATGTGATCTGTGTTAATATATCATTTTATTGAATGTTCAAACAAGTTAATTGTGTTCGATGAATGTATTTTAAAACTGGTATTAAGTGATATGTATACATCATAAGACATGAAATATACAACCAACAAACGTGTTCCTGGCATTTCTATTTAGAACTAGCCAGTTTGTATTACACATATCTAATAGGGCTTTCGTAGATTTGGAGTAAGATGAAATTTCATTACGATACGTCATACCTAACTACACAAGTAATTATGACAAAATCGAACATCACACTTTTACTTTACAGTGCTGTCGCTGTTGACACGAACTCAAACCTCTCTCGTATATTCGTTTTAACTACGAATGTCAGTAAATGTTGTTTGTTGACAGGAATTCATCACATGACAATTAATTCCTAAAGGACCTAACCTTTTCACTTTTCAGTTACACTTCATATTGTAAAGATGAGGGGTTTGTCTTATCTATTGATCTGCATCTACTGTATCATCAAGACCACATATTGTAATCACTGCACGATCACCAGAACTAACATAGATGGAGAGTTAAAGAATTCAACAACTAAAACTCTCTTGAACCATACACGGGTAGTAAAGCCTGCCAACTGTGTTAACTTGTGCTGCCATACAAGTAAGTATATATTAACCAGGAATGAGAAACACTGAAAGATACCCGTACGTTGTTTTGTGAGGGTTTTAAAAACATATCTGATTTACCATTTATCACGATTTTATTATTTTTGTGTGTAAAATTATTACAAATATTTTAGCAATAATTCAAAAATTTCCCACAAAAAAAGTTGTGCCTAAATAGACATACATTCTCTTATTTGCACAAAATACAATACATCTGATCTTCATACATAGTATGATGTATCTATGATTACATCACAAGAATACAAATAAACCCAGAAACATTGCTTTAGTTTATAGCTATGGTTCATGTGTAGATAAACGACACTGACAAATACTCATTACATTCTCTATACACGTAATGGATTTATTATTTATGGGCATTATTAAGTGATATGCACCCTTACAACTTTTCATAAATCATACTTTGTGTTTGTGTTGAATGACATATCTATATCACCATGGTAATTATCAAGAGTTGAATAAAAATATTTTAAAGTTATATATTTGGCGTTATTGATATTGTGTCGGCTGTTTAAAGACTCAATGTTACCTTGTGACGAGTTCAGAGTCATGCTTTTCATTTTAAATTCTCTTATCACGACTGTGTGTGACTGTTTAACGTTAAAGATATAAAATAAGACACGTGGCGGACCTAAAAATTAATCAAATAAAAGGAAATATCGTGGGTATTAAGTATTTTTGTTGTTTCGTTTCAGATCAGTGTAACGTGGCGTCGTTTGTTCTGAGGATAAATACAACTGTAGATAACTGTTTCTTATACTCTTGTGGTGCCGCTGACAAGTGTGTTTTCATAAAGGAACTTGGAACTACGTCATTTCTTGTTGTTGAACCAAGTACAACAACCACGTCGACTAGTGTCGCGGCAACTGTTCCCCAGAGCCCAACTATCCAACATAGTCCTAACACAAATATAACCGCACCAAAACAACACACTGCAACGAAGTCTAAATCAAAGATAACGGCAACCCTGGCTACAACCGTGAAACCTGCGACTTCTGCTACAAAAGAAATTCAGGAACCTGTGATTAAAAATCAAACAATCGCAAACTCTACCACTCCCATGAACAAACCTGTTGAAGCAACAATAGAACCCGAAAAAGTTTCAACAGTGAAATCCGAAACCAAAGTTACATTAAAGCCTAAAATTGCAGTGACCAAAAAATCAAAAGTTACAGTGACCGAAAAGCCTAAAGTTATAGTGGCTGAAAAACCTAAAGTTACACTGACCGAAAAACCGAATGTTACGGTGACCGAAAAGCCTAATGTTACGGTGACCGATAAGCCTAAAATTACAGTTGCTGAAAAATCTAAAATTACAGTCACTGAAAAACCTAAAGTCGCAGTGACCGAAAAGCCTAATGTTACGGTGACTAAAAAGTCTAAAGTGACCGAAACCGTAAAACCAACAGTTACAGTGACAGAAAAACCTAAAGTTACAGTAGCCGAAAAACCTATAGTTACGACAACTAAAAAACCTAAAGTTACGACAACTGAAAAACCTAAAGTTACGACAACTGAAAAACCTAACGTAACAGTAGCCGAAAAACCTATAGTTACGACAACTAAAAAACCTAAAGTTGCGTCAACTGAAATACCTAAAGTTAAGACAACTGAAAAACCTAACAACATCAAACCAAGCGAGAAGCCTGGAGTTGTAGATGCGACAACAAAACCCACGTCAACCAAAACTCCCAACAAAGCACAGACAGAACATAAAATATCAAAACCAGCGAACGAGACGTCTGCTAGCAAGTCTAACGACACTGCTCTACCGACCATAGAAAAAACTCCTCAACAAAGCAACAACACTACACAATCACCAGATAAAGAGACGAAACAACAACAAGTGCTTAGTGAGTATATTTGTATTTACTTATTGTAACTGGTGTGGACAATCTTCTGTTGTATTTCAGTGTCCGGACTTTTTATGATAATATGTTTGGAGAAGATCTGATCTTATGGTAGGGGAAGTTTTGTGTGCTCCCCAGGAAATAGGTGTTGGTGCCATTTTGATATCGGCATAGACTGTGGATATTTTTCTCACATATTTTTCCTTTATCCAAAAGTTTAACTGTTGGCTTCTTCTAAAAACATTCGAACATTGCAAGAAGCAATGGGCAATTTATCATTCAAACATTGCAAGAAGCAATGGGCAATTTATCATTCAAACATTGCAAGAAGCAATGGGCAATTTATCATTCAAATTGAGCGATTGGCTATACAGGACTCAAACAAGAAGTAACGTAGAGGGCAAGTCATACAAATATCTAAACAGGAAATACTGTAGAAATATTTGATATATTCGAATATCTAAAATGTATCTGAAATACAAATAGCTAAAAACTAGTCGGGTATAATCAAAATAACTAAAACAATCTGAATAGCATACACATGTTTTTTTGTTTGTTGTTGTTGATGATGAGGACTGGATTATCCAAGACAGGTGTTGAAAATTCCCATTTTAACTACGCGTACGAATGCTATTGGTGTTTATTCCCCAGCCACCAGGCTTTCCTAACTATCTCTTGGCTCCTTTACCTTTATTTATCTACGTCTTGTCTATCCCAAATTTATGGCAGCTGATTCGTACCTAGCCGTTTATTTCTGGACGAGGTGTTCTCACTCAAACGATTGGTTTACGCCTCTTTTAGATGTTATATATACTGTTGATTAGTCTCAGTTTACAAGTTTGTAGTTTTGACCATCAATTTTCAGAAAAACAACTTTCTCGTTGCAACAAGTGACACAGAGCCATAGTCTTGTGTAGAGATACCATCACTGATACTAAGAACAATGATGCATTAAGCATTTTAGTCTAATCGAGTAAATCGGGGAAAAACCTTCTTCTCTAGCACGTGTTATATCCCACAAGAATTATTTTAATATTAGAATAGATTATAATAGGAAAACAACGATAACATTTCAACATCATTATGTATACGTATATTCTTTTCATACCACTGTTTGTGAAATGCTAATTTTATGAACACGAAATGGCTGAAAAAATTTATCGAATTTTTAAACATCATTTTGAAGGGTATACATCTTCAAGGGTGAATAAAAAAATTAACATTTAGGACAACATAAGTGTAAAATATAATACATTCAATAAATTAACTTCATTTTAAGCACGTTACTAACAAGTACAAGTTTATCTAACATATTGATTGAAAAGTCGCATGATATGAACAATTTTTTTTAAGTCCTGCATTAACTGCCTCATCTAACCGTTAATGCTATATTTTTTCTTAACCCAGGTACAGACAATGATTACACTGACACACAGTATGGAAGTCAAGACACAAGCTCTTACGTCATGTCGGCAGCATTAATCTCTGCCTTGTCTTTTGGTATACTCTTTTTCTTTGCTGTGTTGGTTCTTGTTGGGAAGCGATGTTACGACAGCTGGCAGAGACGTCAATATTCCAGAATCGATTACTTAATCAACGGCATGTACAACTAAGTCTTGTGTTTTGTCATCAGTTTAAGTAAAAAGTATGTAAATACGAAGTGATTTTATATGTACATTCTTTGAACAACGAAGTGAACAGTGCCTTTAACTTACGTGTATCAAATATGTTATTTAAAACTTGCCATAACGGTTTATGCAATATGCATGGCATCAATTCCGTACTTTACACTATACAGACAACAGCGACGTCGGTACTTAAGTACTGCATGATGGTAAACGGATGATATCTATGAATGTTTCTATATTGCCATTTTACTTTGTGTCTACGCAAATCTCTACGACACTTAATTGTGCTGTAAGCAAAGTTTCTTCCAGTTTATCAGAACTTGTCTTATGCTTATTGTGGTTTATCTTGAAACTGCTCCAAGTGAACAAAAAACCTTGCATTGTCTTTAGCATGACGAAAATATTCTTCATAAATTGGATTCACTGTTCTGACCCAAGAAGGATTTCATGAACTATCTATATAATTATCATTACATGTCCTGTTTGGTTCATCTTTCTGTTATAAGTAATTGTTGAACATTTCTAAAATGGACAGTCTGAGGAAACACGCTTGCTTGTGCATGATGCCAAAGTCTTATTTAGCAGACAGACACCACATTGACCTATGTTTTCTTATAGCAGTTACTTAAATATGTTTTGTTATCACTTTATGTCTGTGTCCTCAAATAATAAATTGTACTTTGTCACATACACACCCTTGTTTGTATGCTTGTCATTTTATGCGTATGCATGTACAAGTGTACATAGATCTACATGTATCTACTTGAAACACTTAACTGTGTTACATGAATGGCCCGTACATCACTGTGGATGTCTTTAATCACGCTAAGAGACTTTGATCTATGCTTTTATTACGTGTATGATACATGACATGTGGTTGTTTGGGACTTGGAGGATTTCATATAAATCATTGTGTCTGTTATGATTAATTTTCTCATATATTATTCTAATTCATTACCTGTAAAACAATTGTAATAAATCACACGAAAACGATAGTTTTTGTGTTTGTTTTCGGAAGCGTTTTAAAAAGGTGCTTTTTTTTTTTTTTTTTTTTAATATTAATCTCAATCGTACTACAGTGGTCAATAGAGCCATACCCGATATCAATAGCAATGAACTCACCTGTGTGTGGAATATTATCTTGGTATGTGTTTTGGGTACCTAAATGATCTCAAAATATGTGAAGGTCAATATCAGAAAGGTCGAAGGGTAGACACCAGACACAAATTGGCACGTCCTTTGAAGGAGACGCTGAGTTGGTCGTCCCATTTACAGGGAATGTTTAAACCCTTGGGACGATAAACATACAAAAAGTTTACCATAACACCGTTGCATGGATGCTTTCTCAATTTTGTCCAATCACTATTGCTTTAATTTGTTCTTGCTGTTACTAATACCAGTCCGTTGTGTCTCTAGATTTTCTCCCGTGTTCGTTATCGCTATATGACTGAAACATTGTTAATTGTTTGTTTGGTCATAGTTTAACCTCATTTCCACAATCGTTCAGTGATACCGAAAATGAAAAACCACAAGGAGAAACCCCAGAGATAGAACAGGAAGAAACGCCACAATATGACCCTTGTGACTGACAATTTATCGTGGTGAGGAGGTTTAAGTGACTCAATGACCTAGAAAGCTGGGCTGACAGGAGCTTATTTTCCAGGTAGGGTCACCCAAGTCAGACAGGTTGAAAGGTAGAAGCCAGAAAAAGATCGGTACGTCGTTCCGAGATGGCGATCCTGTGTGGGTCGCCATATAAAGTTCAGTAGAAGAGTAGGGGGAAAGCGTCTTGATATTGTTTCACCATCCTTCTTTTGAACTATACCTATTGCTTTGTTTTCCCCGCTTCTGTCGCCGCTTCTATTCTATTCATATCGTTTGGTTAACCTCCTTTGATATTTTGTCACGATATCGGTGAAATATTCCGAAAGTCCTTATCAAACAAACAAACAAACAAACAAACAAACAATTCTGAGAATATGATCGGGAAGAGATAGTACGTACAGGAATGACATTGAGCCCATAGAATGACGTCACTTCTTACTCTTCTCGATTTTTTGTTGTTGATAATCTTGATAGTGCAATGGGTTACAATCCATGTACTCGGAACTGAATGGTCCGCAGTGTACAGTGTAATTTATAAAATCTATGGTAATCGTCATATAGATTTTACTTGTTCTTGAATCAACAGCTTGTTGTATTCTGAAATAGTTATAGGTTGTCATGGTATGTACAACTCGTTTTTACGGAGAATAGTATCATTGCAACAGTAGGTCATATCTAGGATTATCACATTGACAGTATATACATGTGTAAAGAACGACTTAAACAAATACATGCCATAAGTCAGCCCACAAAATATACGACGTTTCCTCTTTTTATTCATATTAGATATGTTATATTTTAAAATTAATTTGAAAAAGTGCATTACAAAATTCTATTAACGTACATAAATCACTTAAAACATAGCACATCAATACTTGATAAACAATCAAAACGACAATATGTACATTTATCTATGGTAGGAACTTATATATATATATATATATATATATATATGTAAAAGTTATATGAAATTACAATTAATTTTTAAAACATGGTTTCCAATACATCCAAATTTAATACGAATTAACGCAAATTATTTCGCAATTTACAAACACTTATCACTATCAAAAGTTGAGAAAGATACAAAAAGCAATTACGAGTAATAAACAAAATACTGCCATCTTTTTAAAAGATCTGGTTATATGTTACCTTTTACAGAATAGTACATAACAATAAGATCAATTACGAACAAATTTCCATTAATGTTAAAATGAATTAAAATTAAGTTTGAGGCATTTTTGCATAGCATAGAATGAAAAAGCAATTAAATCAAAAATTGTCTTCATACGAATTAACATGATTAAACGCATCCTATAATTCCTGACAAATGATAGAGATATTCACACGTAAGCTATAAATCATAATGGTATTATCTAGGAAATGGATTCCACGAAACTTAAGACAATGTTTGTTTACAGCACAAATGTCGCATAATTACAATACTGTGTTTGACACATGCTGTACCTGTAATTTAGGCTTGCAGGACATTTAGTTATGGACAAGTTGTAGTGGTTTGGAAGACTAATATATCAATTAATATGTAATACAGTTTATTATAATGCTGTTGTTTCTTCCTCGTTAAAGTTGAAGTTAAATGTGGTTGAGGTGTCCTCTTGGTTGGGATCAACTCGTAAGAAGGCCATTGGAGATACGATCTCTTCATCGACTTTGTCCAACTCAACAGCAACAGTAGGGATATCTACGTGCATCGCTGTGTCTGAATCTTCTTCTCTGGCAAGTGCCACAAAATCTGTTTCCAAGAATGAATTGCCACCTTCAATCTCCGTATCTACATTTTCAGATTTGATATTGTCTAGATCGTTGTTCTCTTTAGTAACATTTTCCGTATCTTCTGATTTGTCCGGTTTTAAGGGTTGAAATTTGTTTTTATCAGTATCAAGAACTTGGACAGAGAATCGGACTTGTTTTAGATTATAGTCTGGATCAGGTTCATCGTCGGAGTTGTCGGACTTGTTCTCGTTGTCGTCTACATTATTTACATACGTATGCTCTCCATTCTCGTCATCAACAGGAGAATCTAAATCTTCAGAACCTTTAGAACTGGGAATGAACTTTCCGTCAACGTTGGAAACATTTTCATATGTATTAGCTGATTGTCCAGCACCGTCAACTATATCATAGTCAGCTGCTATACTATCATGTTCATCATTGATAGGCACACCAATACTGGGGTCATTGTTAAATGACGAAGTATTCAGGTCTTCAAAGTCACGAGATTCTTTTTTTGTCGTAGGGTCCTCTTCTTTTGCAAGTCTTTCTGACAACGCATCCAAGCTAGAGATAGCTTCATTATAGGCCTCGGTAGTTTGTGGTGCCGGAGTTTTGGTAAGAGTTTCGTCGTCACCATTATAAAGTGGATTATTAATGGGTACATGCATGGAATTCTCGTCATACACTCCGCCATTCTCGAAAGGCTGCAAGTCTTCCTGTGTGGTCAGAGATCCATTGTAGTCAGAAGTTTCCTCTTCCCTTCCATATGTAGTCTTGATCTCTTGAGATTCGTACAGAGAACTGGCTCTTGTCAGATTCTGTGAGAGTCTATTCACCTTGCAGTCTTCTTTGTGCCTAAAACAGAACAGAAATAAGATCGGTAATATGAAATAAAATTGGTATTACCTTTGTATTAAGTTGAACGCTACTCCAATCAGTGCATGGTATGAAATATGACACAATTTACAATTTTACTAGCGCACTGCATCCTCAATTTATTTTCTAATTTAATCGCATGACAATTCTTTTTGTTAAATTTGGGCATTCTTGCAAGAATTTACTCCCATATCTTCTGAAGTGCCAAAGTGGCTGGCTTATTTATATTTTCCCAGTGCAATGTAACTAGTATGTATAGTTATAAACATTATTGGTATTGATACTCTCAAAAGGAGGCTTCTTTAAATAAAGTTTGACAGTTATCATTATCTCAGTTGAACACCTTTTTTAGCTTTTGCTATATAAACTAAGAATTGTTATGAGTAAGATCATTAACAAACTTACTGTCTCCATTTCCTTGATAAAACAATTAGGGATATGAGAACTCCAATAAGCATCGCCCCGGCTATGACAATTAAGGCTATTTCAGGTGCATTGGATTCGTAGGATCTATCAGATGAACCAAAAGGTAGTGGAGACAGAAACAACGCTTCTACTTCACTCATATGTCTCAGCAGTTGTCTAAAATGACAAAACAATTCAAATACGAAATAGACAATAATCCAAGAGTGGCAATATGATTCTCGTTATCTTAAGTTTTATACTATTTGAATATGTTTAGTTTATAATGAAATTGGCAAAAAATCAATATAGAAAAGCCATGGAACAAGACATTCAATTCTGTAGTATGAAATAACTCGACATAACAATGACGAACAAAGTGTATTGAACCATTACTATAACCTTTCACCACGTAATTTAGAGTGTGTTAAATTTAAAAATGTTATCAAAACTTAAGCATTAGCTCACTGTAGGGTCAATGTTCATGGTAACACACACACACACACACACACACACACACACACA
>JAUMGZ010159961.1:0-16455 GCA_032359645.1 Pododesmus macrochisma
ACGACGGACGGACGACGGACGGGATTTGTATGAGAAAAGTCCACCTTGGACCTTTGGTCCAGATGGACTAAAAATATGATCAAATATTGATACATCCATTTTATGTACCCTCTTTATCTCTTTTCAATGATGTAATTTCAATTATTTCCACATGGTTCTGATTTTCCCTATTTTCAGGTTCAGAAATTCTCCATTTAAAATTGAACATTAAACCTCCTTATTTAAAACATCAGACAATCTGCCAGGAATGGATTCAGTGGATTTGTTTAACATTCAAATATTGAACACTTAGAACCAGCCAAAATGCAGGAAGTTACAGCATATAATTTCACATTTACAATGACTTTGGTTAAAACACAAATTAAGTTTTATCAAAGTACCTAATAATGTTACAGTTGTCAAATACACAACTTTATCTATATATCATAATGAAATCCTTTCTGACAAGGAACCAAAGATGCCTTATCATAAATATAGCCTTTAAGACACACTCGTGTGGTAAAAAAACCCTGAAATAAAGCACATAATTAATCACTGATCTTCGTTTTATAACCACTTGTGTGTCACAAAGGCTGTATATTCAGTTGCAATCTTGAATAAATCATAGTAAACACATAAAATTAGAATTAAAACAAATGAACAAGCATGGTTTTTCCCTGCAATGTAAAATATCATTACAGATTATGAAATTTACGCAAAATCAACTTGTTGGTAAACACTTAAGAAATTAAGTTATTCAGAAGTAAACCTTTCATATTTCACAATTCATCTTAATATCCCAGTTATTCATATTCAAAGTAATGTCAGCTTTTTTTTTTAATGAATAACATTTCAAAGTACAAACTAGCAACCCAATTTTTTTTTTTTATTTACTCCTGATGTTTTTCTTAATTTGCTTTTGTCAACAATTTTACAGCACATATTTCTTGTGAAACTTGCTTTGGTCAATCTTTTTCCAGTGACATTTTAAATATGTAAGATTTTATTTAAAGAATAAAAATTAAATGTGACAAAATAGGCCATTCTAAAATGCCATATTGATAATAGAAAAACAGCCACAAGCTAAAGTAAGTTTTAGGCGATGAGACACAACAAGCATATTTCTGAACAGCAGGAGTATCTCGTTCCTCTAGTCACATGCTCAACAAGTCTTCCACTGGGTAACAAAACTATGAACATGTTTGAAATCAGGTTAAGTTTGAAGAAATGCCTATCTTTTCAGTTTTCATCTATCCATCTAAATAATGTTACACCCATTTAAGTAATATAGTTGATTTCTACTTTATTTATTACACTTGTTTAACCAAATAAAAGAGTTATCTCCCATCTAATAATGCCCCTTTTACGCTAGAGTTATTGCACATCTAGTAATGCTCTTTTTAAACTTTTTACAGTGTTTTTTTTTTAAAAACATTGGAAACGATTAAATAAGCTTATTTCCCGGCAAAGATGTATTTTTACTTCAAAATTATTCAATGCAAATTATCCTGTTTTTAGCACATAGAGAATCTTTGATTGAAAAGCAAACTTTTCCTTTGACTAAGTCATGCATTAATACATCTCAGTTATATTGGATAATTTACATTTATAGAAAATTTTGAAGGGAGGCTTCATAAACTTCTTCTTAAACTATCAATGGTATCTGTAACAGCTTGTCATAACTGTTGAAGTTCAGCTTCATTTGTAAATCTTTTTATCAAAGGACAATGAAATGTGATGTTGAGTAGGTAGATGATAGAACAGTAGAGACGTGCGACATTCCTAACCAGTAGAGAGGAGCAACACTTGTAACCAGTAGAGACGAGCGACACTTGTAACCAGTAGAGACGAGCGACACTTGTAACCAGTAGAGACGAGCGACACGTGTAACCAGTAGAGATGAGCGACAGGTGTAACCAGTAAAGACGAGCAACACGTGTAACCAGTAGAGACGAGCGACACGTGTAACCAGTAGAGAAGAGTGACACGTGTAACCAGTAGAGATGAGCGAGCGACACGTGTAACCAGTAGAGACGATTGACACGTGTAACCAGTAGAGACGATTGACACGTGTAACCAGTAGAGACGAGCGACACTTGTAACCAGTAGAGATGAGCGACACTTGTAACCAGTAGAGAAGCGACACGTGTAACCAGTAGAGACGAGCGACACGTGTAACCAGTAGAGAAGAGGGACACTTGTAACCAGTAGAGACGAGCGACACGTGTTACCAGTAGAGATGAGCGACATGTGTAACAAGTACAGACGAGCGACAGGTGTAACCAGTAAAGACGAGCAACATGTGTAACCAGTAGAGACGAGCGACACGTATAACCAGTAGAGAAGAGCGACACGTGTAACCAGTAGAGATGAGCGAGCGACACGCGTAACCAGTAGTGACGATTGACACGTGTAACCAGTAGAGATGAGCGACACGTGTAACCAGTAGAGACGAGTGACACTTGTAACTAGTAGAGTTGAGCGACACTTGTAGCCCGTAGAGACGAGCGATGCATGTAATCAGAGTAACACAGATAACTCCCGATTGCTGTAGCACATGCTGTAGAGATCATCTAAACATAGATACAAGTACCACGATATATCAACTGAAGAAAATTAAAGATAAAAACAAGTTTCACTAAAGTTTTGCAAATAATATTACCTTATAATTGAATAAAACGAGGCTGAAATTTTAATTTTAGAATTCCGCTTAATACATTATTAGTCTCGCATACAGTATGTAGTGCTATCTATATTTTCTCCTAATCACTTTTTAGAGTTTTATTTGAATATAAAGATGTTTTTGACACAATTAAATATAACAACAAAAATGCTAAGACTGAAACAAAAACAAAAGGATGTGAATGACCTAGCTTTCAAGTTACAATAAACCTATAAAAATATCTGCTGCATATGTAGTTTAGTTAGCATTAAACAATTGGAGATTATCTATCTTGCTCAAGATCTTTATTTAATCTTTAATTTTACATAAACTGGATCTCATTATGACACTTTTATACCATCAAACCTACCTGGAATACAAAACTGCTATGAAAGACATCAATGCTAACTTATGAATAAGAAACAAGGTAGCAAAACAAAGACTTGACTGAATAATTACATTGTCATAACTGTTCACATGGGTGAACCATCCATTACACCATATTACATACTATGGTTGTCTGTGTAAACACATCTGATTATCCAGTACTAAGTAAAAATGACTTTAACAGAACAGTACCTAGCTTCATAGACAAGTTTTATCTTCCAATTAATTACAAACTGATGTATGTCTACCTATAGAAATAAAGAAATACTTCATTTTGTGTACTATCTTCAATGGACAATTTTTGTCATGTGACAATTCCAACCATTACATATGAACCTTAATCATATTTGTTATTCTTTAAAAACCTAACAGAAATTAAACTGTTCTTCATAGAAAACCATGTGTGGAATGTGGTGCAGCTGGATGGCAACAGTCCCGTGGACAGGGGAGTGATCACAACTTAGTAGTAGTAGTAGTAGCACATACAAGAATATAGAGAAATAACTGTAGTTAAAAATAAGAGGGAAATTGTGATTTAAAAGAATGAGGTAATTTATAGTAGCTATATATGAATATGTATAATATATAGACAGTTATTGTACTGAGATTGTGTCACTAGGACTCATAGATTGACAACATACTTCTAAACAGTTATATCACTTGTATATATAAATAGTTCAGATCAACAGATGTTTGTCATGACTGTAATGTACTTAGCCTTTTATCATTTATCACTAAAATACTTGATGTTATTAATCAATTAGTTACATAAGCCTATTAGAAGATACTGGTCAGCATAAGATGTTAAACCTTTGATTCACATATCCAAAACAATGTATCTGTAAATCTGGACAAGAAGAGACAAGATTTAAACTGCATTTGATTACCCGACAATGCATTCTTGATAAATTACTGTAAATCTGGAGAGGGGGAAATAAAATTTAAAATGAATTTGATAACCTGATTGTACAATGAACAATGACAGTAATTGTTTACATAGCCTCTGGTTGACTGCTGATTATCTTTACTATTCTATACTAGTGATATAGTTATGTTAAAGTGATAAGCATGTCTGTCAATACACAGAATCTTGAGTGATATATGTGTGTACAACTTCCTGACAACGAACTGTGCGAAAATAAAGTTCACTCCTTCAATACAATTTTAAGAAGAACAAAAGATATCGGAAAAAAAATACTTATAACTATAATGAATTTATCTTTGACACATATAAATCTATTTGATATTATCTTTTAATGGTTTTGTTTCTAGTTTTATGCTATAGATTTTAAAATATGTCAATGCACTTTATTTGTTAGTTATCAGTTATAAAATAAAATTTTATCATTTAAATTGTTGTGTCTTCTTCATAAAAACTTTTCATAATAATTATTTGAAGAGTTCAATCAAGTAAATTCACTCAAATCTGAATAGTGCAAAGTTGATTAAAATTGAAAATAATGAGCGAAAACAGATTAGCAAGAATGATAGCTTCCTATTTTATCAGTCATATTCATTTTTTTGTTTTTGTTTTTATCTCTATTCTATCAACACCTTACCCCTATGTGTAAACTATTGACATTTGTCCTATCCTTATTCTTTCAACCTTTGCCTCATCTCTACTAGCTAACCAAGCTACAGTGTGTCATCATGGAATCTAACCATTCCAACTGTTTGAGGAATTCTTATGTCTCGTCTGTTTCCCCTTTACCCCCTAAATACACTAAATTAATCTATAACAAATTAAAACACCAGATATTTGATGAAATTTAGGTATTTGAAAAAATGTTATTTTAAACCATATGAAAAATCAATCAGATTTAATAACACATCATTGGCTTTATAAATCCAAAAGTTAAATGCTTTTAAAAAAGATTATCTTAAATAACAATGAATCTAAAAACATTAGATTTCACATAGAAAACCAGGAATTGATATAAAATTATTTAAAACAATGTTAGGTTTATATAAAGCAGTATTTACTATAAGTAGTTACAAACACAGTTAGCTGTCAGTAAAGCTGTAGAACACTTTAACCAACCTCTGTCAATAACTGCTATATAAAGGATCATATTGACATCACTCAAGCTTACCTTAAATATCATACCTCTGATGGGAGTAAGTGATCTAATTCCTTTACATCCTAAAACAGCAGTAAATGTTTCCAAATGATACAACTGCTTATTGAGCTAGAATTTGGAGTATCTTAGAACCACCAAATGATACAACTGCTTATTGAGCTAGAATTTGGAGTATGTTAGAACCACCAAATGATACAACTGCTTATTAAGCTAGAATTTGGAGTATCCTAGAACACAACTGACTAGGTTTTTAGAGATGTTCTATTCTATAAATATGTCAGCTGGATAATCATCATTTCACATTGTGATTTTGAATAAAGGTAACTTGTACTACATATTTGAAAGTAAGTGAACTAAAGATTTGTATCAAATAAATAGTGAAAGTAACCAGGAACCATGTTAACTTCTCCTATATTAGAATAACAAACAATTGTTTTTAAATCCAACAAATTGAAAGTTTAGAAATATCTTTAACAAAGTGAGCCAGTTCTACTTTTATTTTATGACAATACAATTTATTTCTTATAAGGGTTTATTAATGCCTATATTATAAAGTAGAAATGTTGATGTGAAAATACAGCTGGTTAAACTTGATAGAATATCTATGTCAAACACAGCATCATATATTATCTCTATACAAGAAGATTTTGTTTTTAAAGCGCGAGATCCAGTTTTGTTTTGCACAAATATTGAGATTTTGAAAACTGATTAAAACCTTATTTAACAAACAATATATTACTGAATGAGAGTAAAAGGTTTTCAATATACATGATTGGGAAGTACACAAATTGACTGTTTTATCATAACAAATCTTTTAAATGTCCTACGTATTAATATGAATTTTGACTAAGATTAATCAAATTCTTCCAATTTTGTACTGGTAACAGTTTTGACCTATAATGTTAATGCATGCATATTTGTCACTTCTTTCTTACTCTGATTCAGCATTGCTAAAGAACATTTGATTGTCACAACTTTCTAACTAACTCTGATTCAGCAATTTGTAAAATTAAATATTAAGTATATCAATACAATAGACCGTGTCGCTACCCGGGTACTTACATTTTTATTTACGACTGCTGTATTACGTTTGATGCCGTTGGTGTTAGCATCAGAGTAAAGTTTCACCTCACGGTCTGCTGCCTGATACCGTACTTTACTAGAGTCTATTTGTACAGTTCTTTTTTTAGGCACATAATTTAAAAGTCTACAAACAAAGCACAGTTATTTTAATACAAGTTAATATGGTGAATATAACAGAGTAATCCAGCAATTCTTAATCTTAAGATAGGCATACAGTTAAGGCAAGAATTTGAAGTAATTAACTTTTTGAGTAAATTTATTCAAGGCAAGAATTTGGACTCGGATAACTTAAAGATTAAACTCATTCATGTCTTTGTTTTTGTTTATTAAATCTTTTGTCCAGACTTCATTTAAACACAAGTTTCCTAATCATTGGTCAGACATTATCAAGATGACATTTATTTGCAAATGGAATTTGTATCAAATAGCTAGTATACTGCCTTCATTTGATTGGATTCATGTCATTATAATATACTTTATATCAACATCATGTATTTCTGCATCGCTACCCATGTACTGTACCTTGGCCAATGTGGACCACATAAGGCATATTTACAGTTAAGTGCACAGCCTCTTGTAAATGGATTGTGACCACCTTTAAATTTGCCTGTCACCTGAAACATGTATAAAATAATATAATAATATTGTAAGTGGAGAAAAAAAACTAATTTAAAAGAATGCTTTGGGTGAAAAAATGAATGTCTTAGTCTTAGGTACTGTTGTCATAACATGACAAAAGAAACATGCTTTGAGCTACAAGTTATACATTAAGTTTCAATATACTTAAATTGTGACATACATTTTTGACTGAATTTTCAAGTTAAATCATTCATAATTATTTTCTTCTGAAAACAAAATGAATACAAACTTAATATAAAACCATACCACCAAACATCATTTTTCAATATGTAAATCAATATGTACACATGTATTGCCTGACAGGCTATTAATCATTTATATGATTAATATTTGCACTGAGCTGTAATCACAAACAAATCTACTAAATACAGTACGGTAATCAACGTTATCATTTATTTCTTACACCATGATTACATCTTTAATTATGCTTCACAAAAAATAATAATAAAGAATATTTAGTAACCTTACATTCACTGTCAGGGGAAATCGTCTTATTCATGTAATAAAAAAATTGCCAAAAAACCTTAAAATTTCTCCTGCATAAAAAACCCATAAATAAAGAGTTAAGTGTATACCTGAATATGAATTCTACTTACCTGTTCATTTGTGGTTCTACCTCTAGATACAAGCATTATATGAAAACCTGTTAATCCTCCAACTGGAAGCAATAATAACCCTATAACTATCATATCAATCATACTGTACCACAGTTAAGGAAATGTTACAGTAAACAATCAGATACCTATAAGATGGAGCAACCCATCAAGCTTAAAGGTTGATGAGATAGATTCTATTTACATTTACAATGCAACTCCCACATAAAATGAATCAATGTGGCTAAAAAAAAAATGTTTTCATTTGTCTTGGTATGATTAAGGTAATACATATATTTGAAAGAAATGTTAATCAATATTTAAAGTGATATTCCATTAAATTCTACGTGTAAGCAAAATTACTGATATTCGGTGTAGAACAAAAAACATTTTTACACTTGGCTCCTTGTTAACTTCTCATTCTACTTTCACTTTCTTATTTATGTTATTCAGATGTCATCCTTCCTCATTTAATCATTCTTATCAAAGTCTAATACTATTCATAATCATTCTGACTGTTGTCGCATTGACCATATTAATCTCATATTTTTTTTGTTATTTGTTCATAATCTTCCAAAATATGCATCTTTCAAACAACGATATAATTATGTAAATGCTACGTTGTAATGTCAAAAAGGATACGACACAATATTTCCTGAAAGAGCTAAATTGTGTTTATTACTTAAAATATAAAGTAAACATAAAGAAAATATACTAATCATATGTATAAGTAGTGACAATAAAAATAAGAAAAAAAATCTATAATTTCTCCTGCCTATACAGTTGTTCACCCACGGACAATGATGATCAAAAGTCTGAAATGACAAAAAACATAACAACCTCAAATATTTTATTACAAAAACAATTTCAATAGGAATCGAGCAGCAGAGAAGACAATTTGACAATTATAAATAGTATGATTTTTAAATTTGAATATAACCTAACTAAACATTTACAAGGTTGACTTAATCATAAATGACACATCTTGCAAACTCTGTAAAAGATCTTACAGCAGGAACAAGTCCAGGTGAAGAGTTTCAGATGAATACAGAAGTAACAGTGTGTTTTGTCACATGATACAAAGAGGGTAGACATTGATTGTATAATAACACAGAGACTTAACATTAATTATGGACAACTATACGTCTGGACTGTCCAGCAACATACAGAAGAGAGTGAACACAGACAAGAGTAACATAACGGTACAGAAGAGAGTTAACACAGACAAGAAGTCTTTACAGTGACCATAACACTGTCATTAATGATACAGTGCAGACAAACAACACTGTAGTTTTATATTCCAATATTTGTTTAGTATCTTTATTAACTCTTTATAGGGAGAGAATGGTTTGTGTTATTGAGACATCATTAACTAGGTGTTTTGTTAGTGATTTTGTATCTAGATATAGAAGAAGAATATTAACACCAACAAGATAACATGTTTTATAGAAACAATTGGTTTTTTTTATCCTTTGTATACATTATATTTATTGATGGTCCATTTCAGTTTGGAAAGTAAATGAACTCTTTACACATATAAATATAAAACTCTGCTTTTTACAATAATTCAAATTATGGTAGGTACATGTAATTACAGGCATTTGTTTTTAATTCTGAAAAATCAATTCAGAAATTGTACATGTTCTACCAGTGACCAGTAAACAGATTCTTCAAATAATGCACACCTACATAAATACACCTCAGCAAATCAAAACTATTTCATCCAAATGTCCAACCACAAAACAGGAACACACAGTAATTTACATTAAATTATTCATCTGTGAATGTGAAAAATCAGCCTTAACAGGAATCTAGGAAACTGCCATGTTTACTCCCATGATAATCCTTTTAATTCAAACACAAACATCTTAGTGCCTCTCATTTCTTATCACAATTTAACATTACACGCGCCATAAAAAGACACAATTGAAAATTAATGCTTTAAGCTTCTAAACTTAACCTCCAAGATGACTCACCAGAATTTTTAATGCAGCTAGCGTTAAAATTTTCAATTATTGACAGATACATTGTAATAGAAATAATGAAATTATTCTTTCAGTTTCCCCATCTTTTCTATCACATGTAGGATTAAGTTTGTGTCATCTTGGGACAGTTTTGATCAATGCTTAGAGTCTACATATAATAGATACATGCATTGTGGTTATTACCTCTATACACTTGTTACATACACTACAGTGTGAACACCTCGGAGGCCGATAGAACTGGCATGTCGAACACCATTTCATACGCACTGTTATACCATTTATTTCTGTATTTTTATATAGTGGAGCTCGAAAATCTTCATCTTTTACTTCATCTTCATGGGCTGAAAAGATAAAAGTATACATCAGTAATTCATATATTTGCTTGAATACAGGATACCAAGGGAGTTAAAGATCATAGGTAGCTATGTCTTGTGATGTTCTGTTCTAACAGATAATTTGATATATATATATCAAAGTTCATCTACAACCAAGAATTGTGAAGTCGATCATTGCGCTGAATAATTCTATACATCAACACCTTTTTAATGTCTTCTTTATTGAGTTTTTCTCCCTTCATCAAATGAAGCCTTGTCAATACTGATATTTATTTCTTTAACAATTACAGCTTCTTTTTCAAACCATTATTACATACTATATATAGAAATAGAAGCAATACAATAAATATTTCAACATGAGGATTGAGAAGAGAAAAAAGACTTAAGCAGACTGAGTCCAATTGAGAAGACTGATGACACTTTTGTGAACATGAATTTGTCTTTTGAAATATTTAGTACAAAATATACTGCTTTTTATTTCTATAACACAAGCTTTTATTTCCTTATAATATATAGTAACTGATTTTTACATGAACCAGGTCATATATAATTAAAGAATATATTGCTATTCATATATATTAAGTTGTACAATAAAGCTTGGGTTTACACTTTTTGTGTTAATAATAAATCTGATATGATTGTGACAATATCCCATTACAAACCTACTTGTTCCTCTTATACTTGTACCCTATACATGTAGTGACAATGTATTATATTTATACATATCGCATGATAAACACAAACTCGTGATTTACAATAACTGGCTTTGTACGCCCAGCCATATGATGAATATTAGTGTCCAACATCATATGCAGAATTTCCCCTGAGAAAAGTCAAATCTTATAAGAAAAATGGCAACATCAATACCAAACACACTACCAGCATGATAAAATACATCACGTTATACATACAAATAATCCCTCCTGAAAATAATGTACTATATCAACAACAAACATGGACCAATATATAGGTTTACAAAAGAACATCGTCACTATTCACTGTTTTGGGATATTTTTTATACAAAATAATGAAATAATGAGATGAAGGTATTAATTGACAGCAGGCCTTTGTTATAACAAGATTTGGAGGGTGGCTAGTATATGTGAAAGGATTACTAATTGTCTTTAGCATGCATAACGTCTTCCCATTGGATGATTAGAAAGCCCTAGTTGCTTGCTGCAGCAGTAGTCGCTACCAAAAGTACAGTCAGCATTGTTGACCTTTAGCACAAATATATTGATTCTTCAGTCAAAAGCTAACCCCAAGCTAATTGATGGTGATAAACAGTCATTTGTGGCACCAAGACCTTGGAGAACACACCATGATTCCTACATATCGTGACTCACTTGTTACAGATCCAACAACCTGTAGATTTTAAATGACTTTATATGCTCGCTAGAGTTTCTTATCTTAGAATAAGTAATTGAATGAACTTTAACTTTCTTATAAAGCATACTTTTAAAGTTTCCCCACTTCTATTTATATAATTATGAGACATAAATATACAAGAAGTACTTGTAATCTCCTTGCACATGCTGTCAAACAGTGCAGTTTACATACATAAAACAACATTCAGATCAGCTGATTGCAATCTAATAATAAAGTACATGTCTGTATTCAATTTCATCTATAGAACTGATACAATCTTTTCTAATATTGATATTTCTTTCTCCTATAATCTTTAAATCTCACCTACATTAGTACATTGCATTTATATATTCATGAATTAATTTACAACAACAATACATAATCTCTGAATAACATTTCAATCTGGTCGAGAACTTCAGAAAAATGTGAAAACTGAAAATTTACAAAATATTGGCTACTTGCAATTGTCTCTGATTTAAACAAAACTATTAACTTGAAATACTTCTTAATAAAAAATGTATGTATCTAACAATACCATTGCATATATAAACAGCTAACTGTCCATAAGCTTGTCTTTTATCAAACATTCGTTGTAGAACAGTTATCTATAAAACCATTCTGTGGCACATATTGTATAGAGCTAACATGATCATATATGATCTATATTTTAGAACCATTAGTTAATCTTAGATCAAAGTTTACAAAAAAAGTGAGAATTCTGTTTTAACTATTTTTACCATAACAATATGTACAGGAAATCTTTGTTACAATAAGCATAGCTTGTAGACTATGAACAATCAACCCTTTTCAAATGTTATTAACTTATACAGCAACAAAGAGTATCAAGATAACTCACATTTGTATTTATACAGAACAACAGATATAGACAGAAGGGGAGATAACTTACACTTGAATTAATACAGAACAACAGACATAGACAGAAGGGGAGATAACTTACACTTGAATTAATACAGAACAACTGACATAGACAGAAGGGGAGATAACTTACACTTTTATTAATACAGAACAACACTCGTCCCAACTTCGGCCGTTTCTTTGTACTTCATGTTATCATCTTACCTAGTCTGTATAACGGAAATGGCCATTGGAACTACTTTCAGAAACTTCAAATAAATAATTCAAAAATCTCCTTGACAACGTACAGGTGCAATGGAGATGCGCTATATGAAAAATGTTCATACAAGCTTAAAATATGCAACATGCAATCTTGGAAGGTCGCTATTTCTATAAGATAGCCTTTTAACTTACATGTACATTTGTATTAATACAGAATAAGTGACATAGGCAGAAGGGGAGATAACTTACATTTGAATTTATACAGAACAACCGACATAGACAGCGAATCAATATAATTCATAACCAAGGGCTTAACAATTACTCTTTCTAGTATTACTCTGAAGATGATACATTACAAAGGCCAGTCAATAATGTATTTTAGCTTCACGGTTAGCCATCAATTAAGTCAAGTCTTTCCAACAATGACATCCTTTACATGTATAAACATGTACTTGACACTGCATCTGGCTTTGAACATAATTTTGAGTTTGTAGTTTTGTTTATATCATTGTTTAAGTATTTGTACATGTATTCTCCTGTTTATGTTTTCATAACATATTATCTTTTGTTTGTTTTTATTTGTTTATTCTCATCAATTATATTAATGTATATGTATTTTGCAATTGTATTTCTTTAAATATCTGTCTATACTAAAAGCATGTCTCAAGTGTACATCAGAAAGACTGGTTATTTCAGTGTCAGAATAATATGATGTCTGATAGGGACCGATGTCATCTCAATGTGCTTTAGTACAAGACTGGTTAATTTTGCTAGCTGTGTCGATCAGAATAATATGAAGTCTGATAGGGACCGATGTCATATCAAGGTGCTTTAGACTGGTTAACTCATCTAGCTGTGTCAGAATAATATGAAGTCTGATAGGGACCGATGTCATATCAATGTGCTTTAGACTGGTTAACTCAGCTAGCTGTGTCAGAATATCGGTCCCATATCAATGTGATTTAGTACAAGACTGCTTAACTCAGCTAGTTGTGTCAGAAAAAATGTGACTGAGTGGGGTATTGTGGTAATTTGTCTGTGGTATGACACTTCAGAGATATACGTTTTTATCAACAATACAGGTTTATCAATGGATGTTTTGGATACATAACAAAATGTAATATCATGATAATATTGGTGCATTCCTCGATATTGATTTATTGTATATAGTGTTTATTTAAATACTTTATAAAAGGTAATAGTTTGTTAACAGGATAAGATACAGCTGTCATGGCAACTTGGCAATAGAGAATTAACTTCACATGTACACTGTATAATATGTACAACTACTACTGACCCAACATACATGTCCTGCATGTATATCTTTAGCTTACTTCACATGAGAACATCCGCTAAAGCAGCTTTCAAACACAATGTCTACATCACTGCTATCTTAGACAAACAACACACATTACAATTATATTATTGATAATTTACAATTTCTCTTTGATGATAAACACTCATTTGTTGCATCCAGACATAAGCCTAACAAGAGTTACTATGGCATCATCACAACATTCAATATCACTGTGCGTTATATGCAATTGCAAGTAGGATGCCTCATAGATCCAGACAAAAGCAACCAGGGATCAATTTAAATTAGGATCTAAGTGGCCTCCTTTCATGCCTACAGCCTAACATTTAAAGTGCTAATTCCAAAAAAAATTAGAAATCACCACAAACTTGGAAATACTTTTCACTTTAAAATAATGTACGACATAAGGTGCTTTGTTTAAAGAAAGAATTTGTCTCTCCTATATCCTGAAACACCACACATCGGATATCAATTGAAAACATATTACAATACATACATTTTACATAATATTATTTAAATGTCATAGCTACATTATACATTACATGTAGACTAGCTAGAAGAACACCATGTCAATGTTTTAAGCTTACATCACATGCAAACAAGCAATAAGATCATCATTTTCTTCTTTTATTTTTTATCACAGTTATCACATTGATATTGGGCATGGTCAACAGGTAATAAATATTTTAATCAAAACATAATCACATGGTACCTTGTAGCAAAGTGATAACACATGGAAGTACATTTATAATAATGCTAATTTGCTGTCATTTGACAGGTCCCTGTTATTACTGATCTCTAATCATTAAAGGAAGATATACATAGTCTCTATAGTGATTCTATACAACAAATATAAGATTGTTAATTAGGGAGGATGTTTATCGCACATTTTTTATATTATCAATATTGATTATTTATTACACAAAATGAATATGCCCTATAGCAATCTGTGCAATATACTAGCATGGTAGCTCATTGGTAGAAGGTTCATGATCAGTTTCGGTAGGCAGGGGTTGGAATCCCAGCTGTGTCAAAACATAAGACATTAAAATAAGGTGATATCTTCTTGCTCCCTGCTTAGCGCTCAGCATTTCTAGGTAGGAAAAGGACTGGTTGGCTCAGTGTCAGGATAATGTGACTGACTGCAGAGTAGGGTTCATTCTTTTTTTGTACTCTCCCTATTGTTTTGCTTTTCTGTTCCTGTTGCAGCTTTTATTCCTGTCTATATACATTTGTATCTATTTGGCTTTTCTCTTTTGGTCTTTTGTCACAACACACGAAAAATACTCTAAAAGTGACCTTAAGTCCTAATTAAACAAACATTTCTTATTCTGTTTCAACTTCTAAATTATACATTGTAATGTTTCTGTTTGTTAAACATATGGGTCATGTTAATATACATTTGTGCATTAAATGGGTAAATGCATAATTTTTCTGTTCTAATGTAGCAAATTTTCAATAAAATAAGGTAATATTAATTGGCCCTTTAGATTAATATTAAAGTCAAACATACAGTTATACATGTATTATAATAACACAGAATATGGTTTACATACATGTACATGTACTGTACATGTACATGTGTAGGAAACACATTCCTTTTTGGTTTTATTTATAACTGAATACAAGCTTACATATACATGTACATGTACAATGTACACAATGGTAAACAAAATTTTGAAGCTGAAGTATACTACAGGCAGTCCTTGATAAAAATACTTAACAAGCTCCAGGTGATAACTGTTACTCTTTCTTATATCATAACATGACAATTACAGTTCAAAATAGAGAAAAATAAAATGCTAAAATCAATAAAATTTCTTCTTAACAAGGGTATCCCATGATCTATAGAGTTCTTCCTGCTGTGACTTGACTAACAGTCTCAGTCTAATTTGTGATATATTGACAACATTTAACTTTAGGAAATACATTTTACACTCAATGAAATTCGTTGAACACAGAAAATCAATGGGATACAGATATACATGCATGTAATGCGTAAATCACAGCAAAACAGGAAATCCATCCTTACATGAATTTGTTAACATGTACCGTTACGGTGAGGGGCCTTATTCTCAAATATATTTAAAATCTTTCAATTGCTGACTTAGTGATTTCCTAAGTTATGAATTACAATTGCAACTTAACTTTAGTATTTTGAAACACATAAACTGCCTCCTTGAATACAAACAAAATTTGAACCCTGTAACAAAAGATATACTTTAATTTGTGTACCTGCATTTGAGTGTAAACACAACATGTGCTGTCTAGGAAGCCACAGATGTTTATTAACTTTTCAATATTTACACTTAGTAAAACATGTACTTGTAGTTAATCAGGATCAGCTGGTAACTATATAGGCTTACATGAACTCTCTGTAGTGTAGGTGCTAGTTAAGTTAGCAGTGATAACAGAAACCCACAACTCTAATTATGTTACTCAAACAAATACAAATTAAAGAAGAAATAGCAATTTACAATTTTAACAACTTTTCTAAAAATCCTATGTTCATACATTCAAATGTACCATAGAACTAACTCTGCATAAATAATATTAAATTAATCAAACAGATCATCACTATAATTTCCCATAAAACAGAGATACAAAATATCTTTTTTGACATATTATTTATTCGTCACCCGTGCATTAAAGACATTTTACTTTAATCTTTTAAAACTTAAAACTAAATGATATCAATTACAAGCAATTGTGAATGTCTCACTGTAATAAATCAATGGTAACAAGTTTTAATTTAAAAACAATCCCCGACTCTCAACCTTCAGTACATTGTACATTTGATCGCTGACTCTCTACCTTCAGTTTGCTGCCTCTCTTCCTTCAGTACGCTGCCTCTCTACCTTCAGTACTCTGCCTCTCTACCTTCAGTACTCTGCCTCTCTACCTTCAGTACTCAGACTCTCTACATTCAGTACACTGACTCTCTACCTTCA
>JAUMGZ010159972.1:0-16448 GCA_032359645.1 Pododesmus macrochisma
CCATACAATGTACTAAAGATTCAATGAATGGCATACAAGCTATTAAAGATTCAATGAATACCACAGAAGACTCAATATACAATACAACCTATCGAGGGTCAGTGAATACCATCCCAGCTATTTCAATAGACTCAATGAATACCATATAAGATGCCATAAAAGACTTCATAGTAAACTGCTATTCCAAAAGCCTCAATGAATAACATACACGATTTGTTCAAACTCAATGAATGCCTTAAACTCTATTTGAAAAAATTCAAAAAATAATTTAAAAACGCTCAAAGCAAGTACACATAATAATTTATTCAAATGACAATGACATTACAAGAAGACAATTGCAACCGTCCTTTGTTGATGTGAATGAGCAAGTTAATTCCCCGTTAAATGATGAACATGTCAACAACCCGTATTATGATTTAATATTGGTCATAAAACTTAAGATAATAAAGCACGTAGAGTTCGGCAAACGAAAAAATTAAAATCCGAAAGGTCCATCAATTCCCATCATGTTCATCATTGGGGCCATTCTTAATAGATTTCCGAAGTTCATCCCCGTTCCAGATCCTCCTCCAAATCCCATCATCCTATTCATGTATGGCATCAACATCATATTCATCATATTGTCTCCAAACATCATGTCGTTCCCAGTCAGCATACTGTATTGGAGCAATTTGTCGAAACCGAGCGCATTTGATGGGCGTGTCATTGCTGCAGCGGCCATCATATTTTTAGCGGCTTGGGCATTTTTCCCAGGGAATCCAGGTTTCTGTTGTACTGTAAAGTGAAAAAAAATTAAACAAAAATACAATTATTAACTCAAAAAAGGAGGTAGTATATACGAAAAAAGAAGACGATATTCTAAAGCCGGAAGTCCATGGACATTGGCAAACAAAAGTGAAACGTGGGACACACACAGAAAAAATAACATAAACATTTATTAACTAAAAAAAGAAACATCACGAACTCCTGTAAAAAATATATAAGAAGCGATGCAAGGTGTTCGCGATGGAGTAAAAACAAACTAAAGTTAATTTTAAGGTAAGCAGTATTACAGAATAGACTGAAAACATGTTTAAGGTGTTTTTTTACTTTTCATCTCTGTAGATTTGTTATATAAGACTGTATATGTATGTTTCAGTCGCCATTGTTCTTTTATCGCAATATGTCGCTGAGTTTGCCTTTCGTTACAGTATAGTTAGATAAAAACAAATTACCGTAATACAATTGCATATTGTCTTAACTGTGTATTTGCTATATTAATATATCAGTATTCAAATAGTGGGTGATGGGGTCTTAATATGTTTTCATAAAACGTACACTAAAGAAGGGAACGTTATTTTTTATACATGCTTTAAAATACTTTTATCTAAGATATATCTACAATAACGAGGCTACGCAAATAAATTCAAGCTAGTGAAATTAACAATATACTGGATAGTTACGACATTTGTACATAAAATACACCCTTTTACATGTAACAAATATTGAAATGGAAGTTTTAAAATATTTCACTCTATGGCATTGTTGCTTACTTTACTCTTAAAATTTCAAAATGGTTTAAACTACAATAATATCTAAAATCTTATTAATCTTTTGTATATTTTGTACTAGTCAAAAGATTTCAACATGTGCTTTGCCTATCCGGATCTATCCATTATTATATCCCTTTTGTTTAGATAAAGCATATAAAATTATATCAACAGTATTATATCTGTTAATTGGCGTCGTTTTGTAAAACAAATCATTTTTATGTTAAGAGTGTTATTTATATGACAATTTTAAACTGGTTTAAATAATTCATATGACAACATATTTAAATTAAAATTAAAAGTCGTTTTAGTACAAAATTATAATAACATTGTTACGTATATATAAATATAATAATTATCTTTCATGATATATATGCATATACATATATACATAATAAAGCAGTATGCGCATACTGTATAACTGTGATTATACTTATATAAAGAGTAATATTACATACATACACACCTGATTGTCTGCCCTTCTCTCACCAGGTGTCGCAGCATTAATAAGAAAGTTGCGTTGATATGATGCACGTGGTCATAGCAAACAAAGCGTATAGTTGTAATAATAGTAATATATATAGTTTAATATGATAGTATTGTAGATTCACATGCAGAAGCGTGAAATAGTTACATAGGAAGTAATCAAGAATTAAAGTTTATCATTTGAACTTCAACACTTCTATACACTAAACGTTGGCAGCAATGCGTATAGTTCATGATAAATATCTTACTACAAAAATTACAAACGAACCAACATTAATGACATACAATCACCTCACTGTATAAACAGTAACACCACAAAATGGAAAGCGATAACTTGACAAATTCAGACGTAACACTACACTGCCAGGTTAAAGTAGCCATAAAGGGATGACAGAATCAATAATAATTTTATATTCGAACCGTGTCAGGAATTCCCTTTATCAAGTATTTCTCTTTTCTTTTAATCAAACATTCGTTTGAGTCATTTTCAAAATACAGACACTTTGTTTTAAGATTTATTTAAAATGTTTAAAATGGTCAACTTTGGTGGTCAATAATTTGCTTTTCAGGATTACCCGAGTTAGTTACTATATACTTATATTCAGATTTGTGTTGTCATTGGCCTCAATAGGCCTACATATTCAACGTTTCATGAAATAGGTAAGTTTTTTTTAGGATATATTCAATCGGAATATATATTACTTAATTCGTTCATTAGATATCAAAATTTCTTGAAATAATTCACATATTTGATTTAGCAATTTATCTTCAATGTTTATAAAGATATCTACATTCGAAATTATGATATATTTTTTACAATGAACATATATTCATCCGTAATGAAGATATCTCTGTTAGGAATTTGGATATCTATATCACGAATGAAGATATCTTCATTCTCATGAAGATTTCCTGATTCAAGAAGATATCTCTATGATAGCTTAAAGATAACTAAGTTAATTATCCGAGAAAGCTTCTTTCTGATTAAATTATAAGTTCGTTTGCCATATTTATGACAAGCATACGTTTCATTTAATCATTTAAAAACAAAATTATCTGAGTGTTTATCCGCAATTTAGATATTTAAATTTGCAATTCAGATATTTTCTCATTCGAAATGAAGATACCATTCATTCTTTTTCAGATATTCATATTCTAAATTCTGAGATCTTCATTTGGAACATAGATATCTCAATTGTGAGTGCAGCTATCTTATTTCAGTCGGTATTGAGAATATATTCATTTGGAAGAGGATATCAATTTTCAGAAAAGAAGATATCTATATACAGAGAAGAAACTAAATGTTTCAATTCCGATTACAGATATCTTCAATGTTAGTAAGGATATATACATGTACATTTGTAAATTATATTATAATGTATGTGTAATGAATTAAAGTATCTTTATTCTAATAAATATATCTTGATTCAAATGAAAATTTCTCTATTAGCATTGGTGAAATCTACGATATCTCGGGGATGTATTGATTTTTTCCTGAGAAAGTAATCAACATAGCGGACTAAGGAATAGAGACATCTTCAATGTTTTAAAATAAACATATCGACATCCAGAATTATGATACAAAATGAATACGTATGAATTTGTAGTGAAGATATATCTGTATTACGATTCGAATGAAGATGTCTCTATTAACATTGATGAAACATCAATCACAACTAAGATATACTAAGATAGTGTAACAATATCTTACTTAATTTACTGTGAAAGTCTTTTTCTGACTAAAGGATAATTTCGCTTGCTATACATAGGAAAGTCTGATACTTGGAAAACGAAAATGCTTCAAATAAGAAATAAAACATCTAAATTTCATATTCTTGTCTACGAAATAAGGTTGTTTGTTGCATTTCTTCCAAAATTGATTTAATTAAATCTAATACTAGTTGGAGTGTTAATACAGAGAAATTATGTAGCATGATTCATTTGGGTCAATGATTATTTGTTATTTACAAAGTAAGCTTATGCTAACTTACACGATGTGTATCAAATTATTTAATGTTTTATTTTGATTAAATCTAATCTATTTCATAACTGTATGGTAAGTAAGTATAATGCCGTGTTCATCAAAATCTAACTGCTATATATTCTTGAAATTAAGTAAAAAGATGTATATCATTAAAAGTTGCATAACAGTTTACTTGAAATTAACTACATAATTAAGTGTTCTATAACACATTGTGACTAAAAAATACAGAAATTATAAAATTTCAGATGAAATTGTTATTTTTTTTTCAAAACCATCGCTTTACAAGTGAAAACATTTAATGCTTTTCGGGTGATAAGAATTGCGCTCATTTCGATCCTTTACAAAAATACACAATAAATAAAAGTTATGTACAAAGGGTAGCGTGTTCTGCTACAAACTGGCGTCACAACATTAACAATACAATTGAGATTCTACTAAATAATTCAATCAAACAATCAAAAAGCATCTCATTAATATCACCCTGTATGCATAAACAAATTACAGCGCAAAAATATCAGCTCACAAACAAGGGCATAAGTTAACTGGGCAAAAACAGAAAACCGACAGCTTTTTGAGACAATTTGACAAACATTAATTATTTGACATTGAAACAACGAACAGATCAAATACCAACAACAAAGGATATTTACCGTGACGAATGCTCGCAAAAGGACAGATTGACAAAGACAATGTGAAAGTATACTTTCGACAAAAAAGAAGAAACACACACACACAGAATATGATATTGGAAAATAAAGCACATGAGACGTAACAGAAGCCACATATATCATTCCTGATAAAGCACAGTTTAAGCAGATAAGTATCAAAGCAAACACATAATTACAACAATATATCGAGCTCGTGTTACCACAGGAAACACTAAAATGAATTAAATGCAAAGAGACAACAATTCAGTTAAATTTTTTAATTTCATCTTTACAAAAACGTGAAAATTGATGTATATTTGTATAAATATGAAAAACTAAATAACGCCTATACATAATCACATTATTTTCTTATGATATATATATATATGTATACAGCTTGTTTTAATGCATCTTGGCCATCGCGCTGTTTACAGTTTCACATTCGACAATCAATCGATGAGCCGCTCCCTGGGGCCGGGACTGTCCCTTCTCTGTGCGAGGCTGCTGTTGCATATACGACAATGGTTCCCCGACAGTAAAGTGTTACTTAGATAATGATAATGATGCAAAATTGCGTGTGGTTTATACGCAAGGCTTCTATTTAAACTTAGGAGTTTTTTTTCTCTATAGTTTACACAGCTATATTTTATTCATATTTATTTATTTCCAAAAATCATTTCCCTACCCTACCAAGCATTAGACGAGGTCGCTACTGCTTTTTTATAATTGATATGGCCAAATCTGGCATGTTAAATTACTCTACCCAATGGGATGATCGGGGATCACTGAATGTGACTAGTTAACTAGTAAATGGTGAATGTATACATTAACTTGGGACAAGAAACAAAAACAAGAAAAACATAAGACTAATTCAAATGATAAAACATTAACAAAACGTCTACACATATTGTTTTTGTTCTGGTGCAGCAGTTTAAATCACAAAGCAACGAGTGTTTCAATGTCCGAAAACATTCTGCTTAAAATCCGAGTTCAGTACCGCCCATCATCATCATCATCATTGGGTTCATGTTTCCAAACATATCACCACTTCCTCCGCTACCTCCCTGTTTTGAGAGCATGTTGAAAAGCATCATTTTTCTGAAGTTGTCACCACCTCCTCCCATAAGCATCATTGGTAGTAAACCGCTCATACCGCGACTTCCGCCTCTGCTTCCCATCGCTCGTGCCATGTGAGCTGCTACGAGTGCATTTGCCGCATTGGAACTAGACGTGGGTTTCCTTGCAGCAGGTACTTGTCCTTGATACAATAAGCAAAGCGTTTATATTTAAGCACAAATAAAGCAGAGGCACAATTATGTTAATTTCGATTATTATTATTATTATTATTATTATTATCTATTTTTTTTTATTTATTTATTTAACTCTTTGAAATGTAGCATTGTAGCAACTGGTCTAAAAGAATTAAATTTTAAAAATTCTATTTGCTTTCTTTAATTGATAGTTTAACTGTTTCAGTCTGTAATACACATAATTGTTAATTTTTCAATTGAACAAAAGGATATCTATGTTAAAGTTAAGTGGTATTGACGTATACTGAAAAAAACGAAATTATAGCATGCTCACCAAAATCCAAACCAAAGATGTAAGTAATGATAAATCAAAGAGAGTACCATCCTCCATAGTAAAAAGAGAACTAAACACTACAAAAGAAGTGTGTTCGTCGTCGTGTTTCAGTAACTGCCATTTCTACTACGTTTGTTTAACAGGAGGTATACAACAATACCCGAGAGATCAGTGACGAAAACATTCACGAGTTTGTATTTGACATTGAAAATGCAGTGCTTCTTAAACCTTTGCTTTCGCTTTATAAAGAAACTGTCGGATGAATTTTGAACATGGCAAATAAACATATTTTTGTTAGCATACAAGAATACATTTATAGATAGCGTTTGACAATGACAATTAACGATTACAATTTCAAAGAAAAGCAAGACAAAACATTGGCACATAGCATCTACAAAACAAACAAGTTACACAATAGTTGTTATATAAACAAATAGATACTTAACAAAACAAAGAGTCAGATTCATGATATTGTTTCTCATTATAAAGTGCCGTTTGTGTTTCGTTAGTTAACAAAACTGATCGATAATTTTCAAAGAAGGCTTGAAGTTAAAAATCTTCTTAGTACTTTCGAGTATTTGTTTATTTATTTTACTGCCAATTTCACGAAAAGGAAACCTACTTTTAGAAAAATGTAAAAGGGGATATAGACAAAATACAAGAACGTAGACATTTTTGTAAACTTTATTTCTGCACGATCCATTATTATTTCTACGATTATTTGAAACATAGCAGATGAACGAAGACCATCTATTCCCTATGTAATTCCTGTATATATGTATAGACGCAATTTGTTTACGGGTTTCCTGGTCAGCTAGAAAAACATTCCTTCTCCCATCATCCCCATCATCATCATGCTGTTAAGACTGTTTCCGCCTGCAGCTTGTCTGTTTTTACCACCAAACAACATATTGTACATCAATAAATTCCCGTCCATATTCATGTCCATCCCCCCATTCATCAACATTAAAGGGAAAATACTATTGCCACCCATTCCTGCGGATTGACCACCCGAACTCCTTTGACCTTGGGACAATGATTTGGCAAGTTGGGCTGCAATTAAAGCATTTGCAGTGTTCTTTGATCGGGAACTGGTTGCCATCCTTTTGGAGCCTGTAAGTAATTTGCGTATTAAAGCGCATTCGGTTTGATGCTTAAGACATATTTTAGAAGAATGTCGATAAAGAGTAAAGAAACAATACTATTGTGGGGCGTTTCAGAGTTTATAGATCATCGAACGGCAACCAATTTCAAGACCAACCCGAACAGCGAGGATGACTTTTTCGCAAGCCCTAATAATAAAAACTAAAACAATTTTCAAAAAGATTTTTTATTTAAAAACTTATTTGATGCCTAGTAATTCAAATCGAAAATCTTAACAGTTTAAAATCAATATCTGAAATTTACTTTGATTTCTGACTTTACTTATAAATTTTAAAAAAAAAAATGAAGTGTAATAAGTATTTTAAAGAAACTTAGATAGCCATCATTTCCGCGCCCATCTCAGTCTTGGAGAGCTTTCGCATCATTTTAGCGGGCCTCCTCGCATTCATAATTCTGTTCATCATTAGCATACTGGATGGATTTTCTATCCCTTCACCACTCATTAGGAACGGCATCATAGCGTTCATGTTGGCATTCTGAGCATAGTTCGAACCGGAGGCACCTGCACCACCACCAAAAGATCTCTTCATGGAGGCCATTTTTATATTTTGCCCAAGTAAGCTAGCTATGTTGATGATCATTTCGAGTGGTGACGTACCACTTGAACCAATTTTTGGTGGTGTTGCTGAAATTGATTACCGTATTGATGTTACTAACACTGAAACGATTACCCCAATAATGATAGAAGGAGCAGGTGCAAAATTAAATTGAATTAGATTGAAAAAAGAAATTCAGATAAAAACAGTACTACAGAAAACTTTTAAATAAGCTTAAGTTCAATATCATTTAAGTACGTTTGTTAAATTTACATGATTTATTGCAGAACGAAATGTGATATTCAGTTAATTATCATTCATAAAAATCTTAAAACTTGAAATTAGTAGCCAAGGAAAAGGAAAAGGAAGGAAGGAAATTCTATAATGGGGCCCTATCATTATGTTTTAAAAAGTGATGTATTCGATTATTCAGGATATCTACTTTTTGGTTTAAGGAATATTCTAAAGGCTAGTGTATGAGCAATAAAAGACTGTATACATCCATGCACTAGCAGTTGTGTTTAATATTTTTCCTTATATAAAAAACCATTTATTTTCACGCAGTGTTGATTTATCATCTCTTTAATTATAGATAACTTTTTACATATTTTGTTGATCTTGAAAAGTGTAGTAAAATTACCGTAACATTTATTTTAATTTAGAGGATTAAAACTATTTATTTGTTTGGTAATGTTATATAAAGTGTGAATTTTATGCTTCATCTGTTTAAAATTGACTTAGCAAATCTTCGTCATATTTTATATAGGTATAGATCTGGACTGTTAAGACGCGTTATCGAAAGTTCCTGTTCTTTGGATTCGAGGGAAACACCTATCACAGTACAAATACACACGAAACAAATATTTTAAAAATAGTTTTCATTTTATTAAAACTGACACAAGAAGTATGTGATGATCATGAAATATGAACGACGGACTGGCATTTATGTTTTGAACAGTTCATGTTTTGCCCGAAAATAATTTAAGAGACTGGAAAACCAGAATAACACACGCGACACTAAATGCCATAAACAGAACCTAACTGTTCATCAGTAAATGTTTATTGATCACCGGGTAATCTTGCCACTAGCATTATTCTGTTTCTCCATGAAATGATTTGCGGATGTCGATGCTATAGCTAGGACGTTTACATTCCAAGTTCCATTCCAAGCATACTGCCGTAGATTAAAGGAGATAAACCTCCAAACATTCCACTTCCGGCTGATCCTCCCATGCCACCCATACCATTCAACATACGTAACATTAAAAAGCTCTGCATGGTATCGCTTCCCCCGGCCATCATCATTGGCCACAATCCTGATCCCATAAGGCCTTGTCCTGCATTTCCGCTGCCTGTCGCTGCCATGGTTGCCGCGAAGTTCGCTTCCTGTGCCTTTCTAGCACCGACCTTCTGACCTGGAAGCAGTTTAGTTGTTGTAGTCACTGAGTTGTTTATTTCTGATCGCGTGAATGTAATTTACTATAACTAAAGTTTTCCCGCATTAGCTCATATAAACAACGTGTTTAATGCTAAGAACTTAACTATTTTTAGAGGTGGTTTGAAAAAGAAAATTCAGGTTGAACTTGGCAGTAAAGCAAACTTTTTACAACAATCATTAAATATTTTTGAAATACCAGAATTTGACTCTTGGTGTTACTACTCGTGCTCCTTATTATTACGGAATGTTTCCTACTTTCATTAACGCCGGGTAAAACATGCACACAAAACTTATTCAGTGAATAAATATACATTTGATACATTGCACAGGAAACTCCCGAAAAATCTTCACTAAAATTAATACTGTACTTTGCATTAGGCTTTTATCCAAAAGTTTCAAAAAATCACTTATCATCAAAGTAAACACGAAAGTATATTGTGATATTCGGATTATAGCCTTGATAATTTTTTTTTTAATTTGAAAGTTTGTCTAATTTTCCGAATTTGTTTGATCTAATTACAAATACAACCAAGTAAATTCATTACACCTACATTTGCAATTTATTTTGATTGCTGAACAAAATAAGCAATGTTTAATTACACTATTTATTTTATGCATACAAGTACTATAATAGTATAAGCAATTTGCGTTGCTGCAAAATGTGAAAGGTCAGTTGGACAATGTTTTTGATTGACCTGTGCGGTATATTTTATTTGCGCCTTTCACTTTTTGTGACGTTTAAATGGATTGCCCTCAGGTTTACGATTATGCCTACGGTTCAGTTGTGACAGTGTCTGATGGTCAGTATGGACGATATGTCAACATGTAAAGTTGATCACTAGACGAAACAATAGTTATTACCAAATATGACAGGCAGTGTCCGAAATGGCTACTTGATATATACGTTTCATGGTTTCCATGTGCAATAAAGAAGTTATACTTCTCGTATCATATGTATATAAATACACATCTAACAGCATACCTGTCACCTCGTGAATATCAAACAGCTATCAATCATCGTGTTCCCTTCTCCACATGACAACATGTCGTCTGTTGATGTTTCAATTTCTCGCATGCAATTGTTTGAAGACCACACTTTCATCCCAATAAAGTGGAGAGTTCCGAAGTAACAGAATTCAGTGAAAAAAACCCGATAGAGTCGACCTTATAGTGTTCACCTTTTACCATTTCTACGACACACTAGAGAGTTTAGAACAAGTTGTTCCTGTATTTTATGCTGTGTGCTTATGCTATTTTATATGCATGCAGTTAGAGTAAGAAAAATTAGTTAGCTTTTGACATTTTAATTGAGCCACTCCCATAAATAAGTATTCAAGAAAATTGCAGATAAGTTGATTTGATAAGTAGATTTGAACCTACCTTGTGACATAACCTGTGCTACTGCGAGGCAGAGGACTAGGGCAATTGCGATGTATGACTTCATCTTTTTACTGTAAAAAACAAAAAAGAACATATTAGTTGTGTTTAATAAGAAAACGAACACTTGGTAAATACGATTTAAACAGAATTTTTCGGCTAAATAATGGTGAAAGATAAGTTTGCTTGTAACACTTTTTCTATTTATGTGAACATTACTCTTCAAACGTTTTTTTATTAATGTGAACATAACTCTTCTAACGTTCATTTTTTTTTTTTTAATAATGTGAACATTAGTCTTGTACCAAATTTATGCGTTTACCTATTATACGAGAGCAGGGAAAAGATTTATGCACGGGTTAAAGAGACACCAGAATACAGCAGGTAAAAAGGAAATAAATAGCCGACCAGCAGGCTATGTATATAACTGATGAGTGCGCGTCACAACTAGATTTTTATGAGCTTTTATACAGATGTAAAGAGAAAACAGTATTATAAAAGTTGCAACTAGTTTAACGAACAACTACACCATATAGATACTCAAAGTCCAAACTAAAATAAAAATTATCTTTTAGAGCATATTTCAAACTAGGACGCCTTTACAAGTTCCAGGTGCGGTCAATTAAACCAAGAGGTCCATCAAGTAGCAAAAAATTAAAAGATTATTCAGCAAAAAGTTTTTTCAAAAGGAAATTCAGTAGTTTAATAACAATAAGGTTACTTTAAGTGGAGCTAATATACTTTTAAATGTTATGATAATAAGTGGTATGTGAATAACACGGAAGGGAGAAGTTTGCAACGGAAGGTTGTACATGGCTATTACTTTGTATAACAACTAAGTAAGTACGCGTGTTTATACAATGCAACTGTTGTTAACGTTTTAGAGAAATATACATGTTTGTAACCTACACTGTAACATTTTTACTGGACATATCAGTATAATTGCAATACGTATATCATCAGTACAGTAGCGACATTATTTACACACTAGTAAAGCATTGCGCAGACATGCGCACATAGTTCAGTATCTACGTCACTTTGGTAGTGATAATCTTAATTTGTACGATAAATATAAATATTTCCCAAAATTACTCAATTTTTTTACTTTTCCGACCTAAATATTTGTAAAAGCTTAATTGTCGAAATATCGGTAAAATAATCTGGAATTTACGTTAAACACACATACAAAATATAAGCTTAACCTTTGAGGGATTGCGACAAAATATTGTTTATATGTTTTAGTCGTAGATATACATTAAGCGAACAAGATAATTCAAAATTAAATTCGTCTTCAATATTAGTACCATAGCCATCCAATTTACATTTGTACAAAGATTGTGGATTTAAAATTAGTTCTTCGGTAAACGAAAACGTTTACAGAATGTACAAAGCTTACTATACAAATATATTAGATGATACATTTGATATAAGATAAAACGCAGTTTTAGGGAGTTCTTTTAAATCTATCTAGCGGCATAATTAAATGTCAATAGGCCATTGGAAGGATACGCAGTGTCTCGTTCATTCTTTAGTTATGGTTGGCCAATGGATATCATATATATAGAATTTTCAGAGATTGATGAAATAGTTCACTTGTTTTTGAAGTTGTAGGAATTACACATGTTAACTACAACATGTATCTAAGAATTAATAACAGATAAACTAACTCAGTTAATTAACCACCCTTAAACTAAAATAACTTATCCGTGTCAATTATTCAGTTATAATTTGAGCGGAAAAGCATTTATCAATTTGCTCTTTATTACATTATATTCAAGTTGACTATAGGGCTAAAAAATGCTGACGAAATTTAAACAAAAACATATTCGCCCCATTGTTCGCTTCATGGCAATGACAATGAAAAATTAAAAAGTTATGCAAAGAAGATTTCATATACTTCTATATAAGACAAATGTATTATTAATTTTTGTATGCTTTCAAGATAATATCTTAAACTATTGATGCAGTATAGATATTTTGCATGATAGAAGTAAATGGTATCAGTACATATCAGATATAAGGTATACTACATTGTATGTAGTTCATTTTGCTTGTATTTAGAATTTCTTTAACTTTTCTGATAGCTCTCTTATAAACATGAATTAATAATTTTACACGCAGCTCAGTACCATGTAACAAACTGGCAAATATACACAACACAATAATGCATTACTTTATACTAAAAATATGTAGAAGAAATAAGACTCATGGCTCACTTAGTAAAAATTAATTAATTCAAGATTGAATGCGCAGCTTAGAAACATAAGTTTACACAATAAAACAAACTTGCAAACATACAACTTAATAATACATTCCTTAATACTGAATTATGAAAAATCTTATCTTTAGCTCATATGAGCGTACAGAAAATCTAGGTTCAAATCTTAGCACAAATTCTTTTTGAAAACATGGTATTTTTTATATAGAAGTTCCAATCCAAACCATGAGAGACAAAAGCTGTTCAAGATTCTTCCTGTGAGTGTTTAAAACTTGGGCTCATATCACTGCATGATTGCCAAATGAATAAAACGAATAATCCCTGTAGAGTTGCATTCCAAGCACTGTAATATTAAATATTTACTAACCTGAGTGAGTTGATCCTTGACTGGAGAACTAGCTGATCTAAATCCAAGGGGCACAAAAGACCACTGCGACTGTAGATTATTCTAGTAAGCAAGCTACTGGGAATATGGCCTTTTGGTTGATGGCCCCTGCTTATAAAGGAGACGACACTCCGTTATGCAAATGAGGTTGAGACAGTGAGGCATTTCGCACGTTATTAATGGCCAGTCCCTTGCAGACCACGATCGCTACTCTAAGACAGGCTTATTATTTGCCTGCAGGGTGAAACGTTCCGTCGTGACCCTGCTAATGACCAAATCAGGTACAATGGACATTCTCTCCAATACAGAAGATTTGGGTTGAGGAATTTGACAAAGATTTAATAATAAAAAAGTAAAAGTAAATGTTTTGATTTATTTAGTTCGTGAGCATGCAATTTGGCCGGAGTTTAATGAAGATGTTTACTGATATTTCGTGTTTCGGTACATCACGACTTTTCTCTAGGCCTGAGCTCTCTGTATGAACAACACAATTCTATATTTCTTTTTATTACGCATCAGTTTAAGTTGAAATACAACAATGCAACGAGTGTCTAATATTTAACACCTGGATGGTGAAAGTGCGGTTAATGTAATATCATGATCTTTCTGAACTGCGTTCCACATGTGATTTGAAATAAACAACATTCTTAAAGGAAAATAGAAGATGGAAAATAAGGGTCAATCAAAGTTTTCAAGAACTGTCTTTGATTTAGTCTGTATAATTGTGCTATATTTACGCTATGTATTAAATGTTTTTTTGATATATTGAAACATCATATTCCTACAATATGCATTAAAAAAAATAGACCAGTGTGCATTTAGTTCTACAATAAACTTGTTCAAATTAAAACCGTTTGAACTAAATTTGCATTTACACAAAATAAACCTGACATAGGCAATGCATAAATGCATGTTTTGATGATACAGGTCAATGAACTTAATACTGCTGGTAATGTGATACCAGCTATCCCTCATTTTCAAACGCATTAGATGTTCTGTTGTTTACAAGTTTCTTTCTTTCTTTTTTTCTTTCTTAGAAAATACCTAAACCACTCTTGTTTTGTTAAAGAGTCTATTCCTAAAACACGTACTTTATATTACGAGAAAAGACGATAATAAAATGTTAATGTTATAACTCTTGAAAATCTATATTTACAAACTACTTTGCTGTAAGTGTGGTGATTGCAATAAAAATGCATTAATTTGATACGAAGTTCATAAGAAATAGCAACAAATCAACCAATGCCAATTGTACCTTAAAAACGTTTTTTTTTTCTAAAATGCATACAAAAATATCAAGTAAATGAACATGTGTTTAAACTCTGATTTCTGAGAAGAAGCCTCTGATTGCAAGTCGCCATTTTTGGAGTCGAAAGACTTGTACGCGTTTAAAGAGCACATTCACAGAAAAGTAAGCATGGTCTCAAATGTGTGTTTACAGGCAATATGGTGACATATTTTATTCTAAAAATTGAAATACTTTCCAATTCCTAGTTCCTGTTTTAAGTTGCAATTGTACATTGTAGTCACACACCAACAATAATGCAAGGTTTTGTAACAGCTATCCTGTATCTGATCATATCTTACAGGGGAAAAGCAGTGAACTAAACAATGATTGTGTATTCCTTGTGGGTTTACTGTGATCGTTAACTATATGGTATTAGATTGCATGTAAACATATAAGGCTTTACGTTCAATCCGATTTGTTGCAAGATTCCGCCTTTTTGCGAACATATGTATGCTAATTCACTTTAACTATAATGAACGTACGAATAGGAATTTAGATATTGCGTATATATTTAAATGAACGTGTGGATAGGAATTCAAAAACTGCGTATAGATATAATGAACGTACGAATAAGAATTCAAATATTGCGTAACTATTTAAATGAACGTGTGGATAAGAATTAAAAAACTGCGTATAGATATAATGAACGTACGAATAAGAATTCAGATATTGCGTATAGATATAATGAACGTACGAATAAGAATTCAAATATTGCGTATACATTTAAATGAACGTGTGGATACGAATTCAAAAACTGCGTATAGATATAATGAAAGTACGAATAAGAATTCAGATATTGCGTATAGATATAATGAACGTATGAATGAAAACTCAAATATTGCGTATATATATTATGAATGTATGACTAAGAACTCAAATGTAGCGTATAGATATAATGAACGTATGTCTAAGAACTCAAATGTAGCGTATAGATATAATGAACGTATGTCTAAGAACTCAAATATTGCGTATAGATATAATGAACGTACGAATAAGAACTCAAATATTGCGTATAGATATTATGAACGTATGTCTAAGAATTCAAATGTAGTGATAGATATAAGGAACGTATGAATAAGAACTCAAATATTGCGTATAGATATAATGAACGTATGACTAAGAACTCAAATATTGCGTAAAGTTATAATGAACTTATGACTAAAAATTCAATTATTGCGTATAGATATAATGAACGTACGAATAAGAATTCAAATATTGCGTATAGATATAATGAACGTATGAATAAGAACTCAAATATTGCATATAGATATAATGAACGTATGAATAAGAATTCGAATATTGCGTAAAGATATAATGAACGTACGAATAAGAATTCAAATATTTGGTATAGATATAATGAACGTATGAATAAGAACTCAAATATTGCGTATAGATATAATGAACGTATGAATAAGAATTCGAATATTGCGTAAAGATATAATGAACGTATGAATAAGAATTCGAATATTGCGTAAAGATATAATGAACGTATGAATAAGAACTCAAATATTGCGTATAGATATAATGGACGTATGATTAAGAATTCGAATATTGCGTATAGATATAATGGACGTATGATTAAGAACTCAAATGTAGCGTATAGATATAATGAACGTTTGAATAAGAACTCAATTAATGCGTATAGATATAATGAACGTACGAACTCAAAAACAGCATATAACTATACCGAACGTACGAATAAGAATGCAATTTTAAAGTAGAACTCAAAGGAATGCATACTTGCCAACTTTTTGAAATTTTCATGGGGGAGAAAATGCGTAGCAAAATCTTAAAATGTCTTTAATACCTATA
>JAUMGZ010159983.1:0-16446 GCA_032359645.1 Pododesmus macrochisma
GTGACATATTTTTGAAGTTCATGGTACGATTAATTGGGTTTTCTTGCTTGAGTTTTCTTTTGAATTATGTGTTATTTTCTTCTTATTTCCTTTGTAAAGTGTCTGGAGTAATACCAACATCATTTTCCATTGTAGAATGTCACGATGACAATTTCCTACCAGGAACTAAGTATTGGGAAAGATATTGTTGTCATCATAGAACTCAAGAATGAGACAACAGAAGGAAGGCGTCTTTTTATACGGTCTGTGAAAGCATCTATACGTACTACAACTTACGACGACAGAGACAATCCAGACGTTGTAGTAAAGCACACAGAAGACGGGTTTTATCTTAAAGCTGACCAACGTTAGTTGAAGTTACACTTATGTTTATTGAACAGATCTACGTTGAATGTGCTTTAAATTCTTCATTGCATTGATATTCATATTTGATGTGACAATGTTTAAATTGTTGTCGATATGTCTTCTGATTTAGTTATTATGTACCTTTATCGTATTTGAGAATGAGACTTCTGCAAAACACACCAAACCATTTCAATTTATTTTTCCTTTGAAAAAGACTTTTGCTAAAGGTTAACCGCATATAAAGCAACATGTTTGAACCTTTTTTGAAATTAAATCCAAACTTCGAGTAGCACAAATATAAAAATAAGAGTGAGCGAAAGGGATATATAAAGGAGAGAACAGCTTTATCATCAAGAAACAAAACAAAATATACTTGAACTCGTAAATGAATAATTCTGAATAGAACCTTTGTTTATAGTTTGTGTAGCCTAATTAGTACGATATCTAAACAGCACACAAGAGCTTATGTTAAGTTTAATACATTCTATTGTTTGAAGAATGCAAATGAATGTCATTGATTATATACTACGGCTATATATATTTACAATTTTAAACATTAGCTTGATATACCATTGTAGGCAAAACTGTTAGAATACATGTGGGACAGAGGGATTACTTGCGTTTCCTTCACGATATGACTGATTTCAAACTGAACGTAAAAGCAAATGTGGCAATGGGTGATGGACCTGGTATATACCTGATAAAGGAAGAAATATTCACACTTGAAGTTCCAAATATTGACGTCCGCATCAAGGTTATAATGTATTACAATGTATATGCGGTTTGCCAAGTAAATTTATTAAATATTTATAGAAACATTTAATCAAAAAATGTTAAACGTGTCAGTCATAACAAAGTTGTCAATAATATATTGTCTAGTTTAATTTGTAAAGTTCATTCTAACTGAACGCATAAGTGATTATTTGTTCGCTAAATGTTTAAGTGTTTGTTCATTGTTTGCGATCGACTGGCTATAAAATTTAATATGATATTTTCCAGGGACCACAGAAATGCAGAAAAGGTGATACAATCAATGTTTTTCTTTCACTCAAAAATCCTCTAAACAAACGTCTAACAGGGTGTGAACTTAGGATTCAGGATATTAACTTTGATGACATGAAGCACATCAAACTAAAGTTAGTATTGTAATTTCAAATGTGCATATTTTTCCATATTTTGCTGAGAAATATATTTCTCATAAATGCCTATGACCTGGGGAAGAAGTTAACAATGTTCTATAAAGTAGAAAATACGAAAACGTAATGCGATATTTAAAAGCCATAAGTCCAGTAGCATGGGCATATAAAAGGAAAAATTGGGACGCACAAAGACAAAAACCCAAAAATACAATTATTAACTAAAAAAAACCAAAACATCACGAACCCCAAACAAGAAGCGAAACCAAACATTTTTGTTACTGCAGATTTCTGCATAACTGCATGTACTAATACTTTAACTTTAACTTGCAGAGATATTAATCCAAATGAAACATGGAAGACAGTCGTATCGCCCAAAGCAGCTCGAAGGGGTCAAGGGGAGCTAATGTTTCATCTCGACACAAATGAAATTGCAGATATAGAAGGCAGCATAGCAATATATGTAGAATAGGAGACGTGGTGACTGTCTGAACTATACCAGTATATATATTTCACGTATGTTTATGTAGTGTTACGTAGTGTTACAAGGCATATGTACGATGTATATGACACTCGTCATAGGAAATTACCCCTGTGCCTTATTAAGATGCCATTTGAGACATTTGGTTAATACTCGAGCATATCAATAGACTTTATACTTCTTTTGTTAATTTGCACCAATTTATCATCTTTTTATACCTTATTTTTGATTCTCTTTACGTTCATCATAAACGATTCTGTGACTGTGATATTGTAACAATATTTTTAATCTGACATAAAATATTGGTAGTAACTATGTATTATGGATAAAAAGAATCTGTCATATACGTGAGTGGAAGATAGGGATATTTCACCCGAGGGGGTTATACATTGGTGTAACTACCGAGGCTTGCCGAGGGTTATACTCCAGTTTGTAACCCCCAAGGGTGGAGTTTTGGGGTCAAAGTGCAACACTATATATATAGCAAACATGTTAAATTTTCACATTTTCGACCTCTCGTCCAAAATAACTGGACCAATTTTATCCAAATTCATTAGAAAGAATCACTATGGAAAGGGGATTCAGATTAGTTGAAATGAAGGGGCTGGGCCCCCAGGGGCGCCACTTTGGGGTCCAAAAGGGGGAAATTTGATAAAATATAAAACAAAAGTCTTATAAACTGGATGGCCTAGAGCCTACTGCTTTGGTTTGTAGTAATATTAGGGAATGGAGAATCAAGTTTCTTCCAGGCGTGACCCTGGGGTAAAAAAGATTACACATTTTGAGGTCAAAATTCAACACTATATGTATAGCAAATACGATACTTTTTCACATTTGCGACTTCTTGTCCAACACTACTGGACCAATTTCATCGAAATTTTGAAGACGTCATCCTTAGGCGAAGAGGATTCAGGTTTATTCAAATGATGGGGCTACGTACCCAGGGATTGTCACGTGGGGGCCCTAATGGGGAAAATTTGATAAAATTTCAAAAATCTTATAAACTTAAAAAGGCCAAGTGCATAACGATTTGGTTTGCAGTAACTTTAGGGCATGGAGAACCAATTTTGTTCAAGGAGTGACCCTAGGAACAAACATATTCAAATGCCAATCCAAATGGACGTAAAAGCCCCATGGGCCTCTTGTTTTCATTGTGTTACTTCTTTTATATATGCTTGTTTTGTTAATTGATACATAACGTTTATCAATGCTATTATATAAATATACTACTTAAAATCCGGATTTTTTATTATCTTTTCGTTGTCTGGTAATCAACAGATAAGAAGAAATTACCAAATTCGTAACACTAGACCGTCAGGTGGTAAAACAGACTCAGTAGAGACGAAACTATGTAACATATATTTTGATATGAAGAACTATTGTATTTTATACTGTGTACCTGTCTTAAGAGCACTTTACGCCGAAACACTATCTTGTGTTAAGACAAAATGGTCTGTTAAGATTTAAACTGCTACACGGTGTATCAACAATTTAAAAAGTCTGTTTCTTGTTTCGTGGTTTTGTCTTTTCTTAATTCATAACTTCATTTTGTATTATTGAGCGTCCATTGATGAAAGTTGATTTGTAGCTAGGCCTTGAATCGTGGACGAGGTCCTCTCACACGCAGTATCATGTTTTCCTTTAATCAATATATTGTTTACATGTGGCTTGTTTCAGTTTATCATTTTGTATAGTTCCCTACCTGTTTCTGCCTTACAGGTCGATTAAGCTTATATCGGATATCATATGAATACAACATAAATTGGATTGAGATATGGGATTTTCATAAATATCAATGTGTACTACTTCATATTCCTAAATGCATATCAAATACAGATTGTGTAGTGTTATTTTATGCCTCAGAGGATTTTTGTCAGCGACACAACAAGAAGAAATAGGGTCAGCAGAGTAAAGGATTTTGACAAAGAAACAATTAGCCAAATCAAAAATCAAGCAACAGAATGAACTTGCTAACTAAGAATTTAAACATGCACTAGGCCACCGCGGCCCCTTAAACATGCCGACAAACTAACCAAACAAAGTCAAACTACGAATTAACCTTTCAAATGACTCGAGGGGAAAATCAATTAGGATTAGACAAAATCTTAAGTCAAAGTTCAATATTTTGCAAATTAGAACATGTTTTACAACGGAATGACGCATCATCGTGGCGGGTGACACACGTGGAGCAGGAAACGCTTACCATATCGCGAGCACCTGGTTTCGCTTTTAGTATTTTAGTAGAAGTTCGTGAATTTCCCTGTTTAGCTGATAAATGTATATTTGGTTATTTTTTCTGTGTACGTCTAACGTTTTCCCTTTGTTTGCCCATGTCCATGGACTTACGGCTTTAGAATATCGTCTTGGTTTTTAGAATATTCTATTTAAATACAACAAACACACATTTTGTTTTCATATATTTAATTGTAGAATCGACAAGTCTACAACATCCATCAGAAATAGTAAAATATTCAATATTCATAAGAAATAAACATAGACATAAACAACAGTTCAAAATATTAAGAAATTAATAAAAAAAAGTAGTAGAGTTTAAATACGCCTGTTTACTTAAGTTATCATTGTAAATGTAAATGCACTCAGTCCGTACTGTATAGTATGTATTCACATTGATAAGTTGACTTAATACCAGTTTTGCATGAGATGGACACTGTAATTCTATAGAATGACATGGTTCCTATGCTTTATTAAAACACCACGCAACTGATCGTTGAGAATAACAACACCATAGACATATGAATTCTCAACTTTCATATTGTTTCCTGGTTACTAAGAAAAAGTTACCAACCCACGGGGTTGTGTTTCATTATATTGTTGCTTTATAATGAATCAACTAAAAATACACTCTGTAAGTACGTTAATTTTGACAATTTTGATACAAATAAGTCAACAAGTAACCGGCCTATCTAACAACTGTAGTGCACATGTACCAATTGTCACAGAATCAGTGGAACATATAATACATCACTGATATAATCAATCAATCAATCAATCAATCAATTTATATATAACTGTAATATTAAGTTCAAGTTACACAATGCTGGATCTCAATGCATTTAATTTGATTATTTCATGATGTATACACACTTATAAGATTATAAACGATTCACTGTGTCAACTGTGCAAATTATAAAATGATATAAATAAATAATTAGTGGCATAATGTTTTACAATTCACAATAACAGTACATTTATTACAGAACATTTACAAACGCCTTACAGTTACGACACCTTATGGATTACATATAAAGGGACTGGAGGGGGTGATTTAAACATTTCGACTTAACAAATTACCAAGAAACAGACATTTTACAGTATGCGAAGTGAGGACGAGTTGTCTCCCTTAGGTTCTATGACCGAAAGAACGTATTTTGACACCGGTCTTTACAGTGTTTATATTAATATCGCGATAAATCAATACTCAATATATAGAATGTTTTTATAAACAAAAATGTCATAAATTCTTATATAAAATTCCTCTCATTATTGTGTAGTATTCCAAATCAAATTCGTGTATGGTTTAAAGCAGATTGTAGCTCTGATTTACCGAGGTAGACATGGATTCATTTTCTCTTAAGCGTCCATTAATGACGGCTGCTTCGGGGATAGATCTGGAATTCGGGTGGCGGCTATCTCCCACAGAGTATACGATCTTTCCTCTCATACATTATATATTAATTAGCGGCATGTGTTAGTTAACTGTATCAAATATTTGACATATAAATATCAGTTTTAATAGGGGAACATACAATTTGTTGTGACCATACACGGATGTAGTTTCGTCGTCATTTTATTCCAAGCAGCATATCATTTATTGTCTGGTAATTATACAAATGATATAAACCATACACCGGGGGTATTCTAAATCTAATTACAACAATACCCCATGGAAATGAGTAACAACTTTCCGGCACGTCACCAGATTTGGTTTTAATTTTTAGCGTCTAACATTGCCATATGGTGTGGTGTTGCACGTGACTTTTCCAGCCACCCTTTCGAGTTGTTGAGAATGGTTATTTAGTTAATGTAATCACAGCTGTTAATGAGTAATAAATCACGGAAAGAAGAGGAAACATAACGGATAGTTATCAGAAATACTCTACTGGCTGACAGACGCAAATAATTTATTGACGGAAGCTAAATATTTTGTTAGGAAATTACTCTTGACTTGCTGCAGTGTCAATATTGACTCTCACATTTATTACATTTCAGAAAGGCTAAAGAGCTGAGATCATTCCATTACTAAATGACATTTAACTAATATGTCATAGAGTTGTAGATAAAAATAAGGGGAAATGGGTTTTTAAAGTAACAGTTAACATTTGATGTTGTATAAACACTTACATTTCACGAAGCATTCACTGGTAAGCACAGTTTGTAGAGATAATATCTAAATTATTTAAAACAAATTACAAACATCAATTGTTCCATTTTGTGTGCCTATTATCGCAATAAAAAACACTTATTTTACGTATAATTGAACACACAACACTTATAATAAAATGCAAGACCTTACAACAAAATTTGACGGAAAAGGACTTACTTTTGAAGTCCAGAAAAACCTAATTTTAAAAAATATATTGTATATGGTTTTGTTTTATGCAAGTATTATAGTTAATCTACCAACCAACTGAACTCTTCTCCGGAACATTGAATTCGGGGTGAATTATATATGACTGACAAGCATTGATTTTGGATAACATCCCCAAATCGTTTTCACGTTGGTATTGCTCGGGACAGATATTTAGACAGTGTTGGTGTTTTATGTTTATGTTGGTGGACAGAGTTCATTCAGTGATATAGGTGTATCAGGATACGATTTTACTTGTGCTTAGAAACAATGAATTGTGTCGTGGCTTATAGGCGTGTGCACGAGAATTACAGGCCATTTAACTGGTATTGATGCTATTCTTAAACTATAGAACTGTCCACCCCAACTCCTGCTGCAAACATATTAGAGATAATGGCCGTTCATGAGGCGGGTCTTCGTGAATTCTTCAATGTTTTGTTTGCATGAAACTTGGTATCTAACATTATCAACAATGTTCATTTTATGACAGAACATCTAACTGTAGCGCAGCGCTATTGTAAACATTTCGTTTTATTGAAATAATTGCTTTCATCGAACCTGAGTGTGTATGCCATTTCAATAAAGTATCTTATTTTCATTTTTTTCATGACAAGACAAGTATTTTTGGGTGTATGTTTTGTTCTTTATTACCACCGTAAATTAACAACCCCTACCTTTTTTATTTTGCTCTATAGCTTTGATTTACCGAGAAACTGTCTATTCTAAATTTATGAATTCGTTAAGCGTCCATTAATAACGGTTGCTTCGGAGCTAGACCTGAAGTGCGGGACGAGGGTACCTCCATAAAGTATTGGTTCTTTCTTTTTATAAATATTATATTTGTTGGTTGCATGTTTCAGTTTGCAATGCTATAATCTTATACCACAATGCAATTGTTCTACACATCCAACGAAGAAATCTATATTCATAAAGAGAAAAGTGCATTGGCATTGCATCTTGAAGGGTCTATTGAATTAAATGTTATCGACATCTATCTTAGGCGTATGTCACATCTGATCAAATAAATATAGCTGTTGGTTACCATAAGAAAATATCAGGTTCCATATAACATTAGATGAAAGTCCTGTACATATGTATTCATACCTAACATTTGCAAAAAGTTTATGCGATTGCAGATAAATTGTTATCTTCGCAAACCAAGTTTCACTAAACTACGTTTCACTATATGATAAACGAACTGAAAGGAAGGGGTTCGTATACGTTGGCTAGCAAAGATGATACAGCGTCAGCGTCCAGCACCTCAATAGTACATCATAGTACAACCCTCCATGGTGCTCCAGGCACATTTGTAAATGCATAAGTAAGAACGATAATTGTATGTTTTCATGTTGTTAAATATCAATTTAAATATGAAGTTCTAGTACATCAAATACAAATATAATCCTTATAGAGACATGTTTCATCCAAACATAGTTAGTAACTGGATAGATTGGTTCCCTTCTCAGTAACCTCCCCTTAGTACGCTACACAGTAAGGTAGCGCATCCCTGGCGGAGAGAAGTGATAAAGGGAGGGAACCCGTCTAGTAACAGGATAGCATTCTAAGAAATTGCCAATACAAAGTATTTACATTCCTAACTGTTTGCAGAGCCTTTCATTGATAATAAACAAATACTCACAAAGTATCAATGGTTTTTAAATAACCAAATTAATATTCATGTATTTACAAAACATTCATACTAGCACCTCGAATTTCATAGATTTATCAATATTTCAATAAACAATAGCTGTCATTTTATTTCCCAATGGTTAGTTTTAATGAGGCATTCATATACAAGTAATGGGACACAGGTCGCTAGTGTTGATGAGACATACATGCTAGTTATGAGGTTCAAAATGTTAGTTTTAATGAGACATATGAGTTATTTGGATAATTTAAGTTTTCCCAATTTAAAAGATGAACTCTATATTTCATATCAAATTTCCAACGTAGATAACGTGCTATCTAGATCTGAACTTATTCAGTGTACGTGACGGGATATATCAATCATGTCAATACACATAAACAAGTTTTATAAAAAAAATATGTTCTATTTGGGGTGCAAGTAATTTGATCAAACTGATTAGCTGATGCTATCAGTGTTTGCTTTCGTTCCCTTTGAGTGGTTTTAAAACCGGATGTTAGGTTAAACGCACGTGATAGACAGCTCATTTAAAATAATCAGCATCGTTCAAAATGATATTCAACAGTAGTAAGGCTTGTTGTGTAAGTACGATGTGTTTTCATCAGTTTGGCGATGAATTACCACCTTTAATAATGGCCTTATAAGTGAATATAAATACAGATAATTGTTACATAGAAATTTGACTAGTTTAACTCTCTATACATATACATATATGTATGAACAACAAGAAGTCCATTCACACTGAACTGCTCTTCCGTGTCGAAAAGCAACATTTTAAAGGTGAATGTCACTTTCTTAATATATTCAATTAGTTTCAATATGAATTCACACCCTTAATCACATCTGAACCATAGACAACACACGTTCTCAATAAAGAGTATATTCGTTGAAAGATGAATGATGTTCTTGTTAAATTGCCACTTGTTCGCTTCATATATCCTGATTTCGGCAGCAGCAGCATGCCACAGTACACTTCTTGAACAGAGCCTTTGTGTCCTTCCTAAAATTGACATTCAGAAAGCTGTAAATTACCGGATTAATGGCATTGTTAATGAAGTAAGATTTCGATCCGAACTTATACGCTACTTCGCCCGCACCGCTAAGATTATGTTCTAAGTCTTTCTTCACACTGCGGACAACCATTAGCACCAGGAAGGGCAGAAAACTTATAACGTAGGCAACAGTGACAGCAAACAAGACAACGGTCGTCCTTGTCACTCGAATTTGATGCTTGTTGCTGCGCTTTTTGAAAACATTTTTGGAGGCAGTAGAATCTCGCCGACTATTGTTCCAATTTGCTTCTTGGTCAGACGACATTTCAGTACTTATTGGATCGGACGATACACGGTCCGATACTACACTGTCACTGAAATTTCTTTCTCCGTTTGCCTTCGGAGTTTCCGGAAGCTTCTCACTGATTTTCATCTTCTTTCGCGTCCAAATAACAGCACCAATTTTTGCGTAGATGACGGTGAAGAAAATATTGCAGACGATGAAAAGAAGAAATAGAAATCCGTAATAGAGAGTTGGATACAATGTTTTGTGTACGGAGTCGTCAGTGGAACAGTCTACAGCATGTATTTCTTCGTAGCCTAGGTCTATAGTCTTCTCACCAAATATAAGACAGGCTGGCCAAGATGTCAGAACTCCTATCATGATGGCGAGAATACAGATAATCTTGGCTTTTTTCACAGACACTTGCTTACCGAGTCTGCATATTCTGTAATATCTGTCAAATGCCACGGCTATCAAAGTAATTGTTGATCCAATAGTTGAAACCGATTCACTAAAACGCAAAAGCTTACACGCGGCAGGTGCATAAAACATATACGGGTACCTTAGATCAGCCACCTCTGTTGGCATGCCGACGATGCACGTGAGGAGGTCGAGGATGGCGAGATTTAGGATGAAATAATGGGATGATGTCTTTGTTTTCTTGTTACAATAAACACAGCAGACGACAATGTTACCAATTGTCCCAACCAGCAGCAACAACAACATGTAAATTATGACGGGTAGGTACAACAATGCCTTCTCGTCATTCAATTGTTTCAGTAAAGTATCCGCTTCTATGTCACTCAGACGACCCGAACTAGATATGTTTGTCGAGGCCATTGTACTGTTGGGATAATCCAATATAGGCATACTTAGAAGATCGTCAGAATACCAAACATTCTAGCGACGTCTGAACCTGTTGAAAAGAAAAAAAATCAAAAATTAGGAATTTCCTGTTTTGTGATACACGTCATTTTACAGATTAGATATGAACAATTTGATACGTTAAATTTTACACCTGTAAACCTATCTCAAGACACACAACGTTTATCCTGTTGAAGTTGTTTATACCTTTATATAAATATACAATGGGATGTATGTATGTCCTCTATAGTTCGGGTGTATACACCGAATGATGCAGCATTTTGCCATCGGTGACTTGCAACATGTACATGTAACGCATGTGATAAATTTGAGTTTGAGTTGCTACACCTGAACGAATATTTATGTAACAAAATATTAGTAGGTATGATCATTAAGATCTCTTGGTTGTATCCAATAATAAGATGGTTATAGTTGAATGCATTTTGAAAAAAGAAGCTTATTTTATTGTCATCTGCTACTTAAATCTGTCTAAGGATACTTTTATATTCTGGCTACGTATTCAAAAGTGACTCACGTTTTCTATTATTGGTATCGTTTATGAATGTACTAAACAGATGTTCAAAAATAAAATTTGACTCTTTATCGACGGATAATTGGTTTACAAAACAAGTATGATGTGTAATTGGACCAATTACCAGTAGTGATATACAAGTACGCTGTATATAAATGTACCTACTCCTACAGCGTCCTCTCAAAACACTCTTACTTGTAAGTGCACACTAACAGATGCAAACGAACATGCTTTGAAGTTTTTAAAACGTTAAAAAACCAAATGATATAAACAAGGAATGTGTCTCCTGTGAATTTCCAACCATGATTTGAATTGCAGTATATGGCAAGTAGAAGAGTGTGTTGTTGGGGGAATCATTCTTTAACATAGAACACTAACGTATATAGAGTAAGTTAGGCATGTATGTAAATTATGAGACTGTATAAGAGGTCATAACAAATTAGAATCAGCAAATTGTCGTGTTAAAGTGTTTATTGTGATCGATGTTACTGAAATAGAGAAAATGCTCCTCAAAAAAGAGTGTACTCAGGCAAAGCTTAGAATAAAACAAATTTCGAAAGATACCAGTATAGCAAATTCAGAAATAAACCAGATTGGTTAATTTCAAAACAAACCACAATTCAGAAGCAAACTGGAATGGTAAGTTCAGAAACACATGAATCAAATATATTGAGTATACAAACAAATCCATGGAGATATGCATTACCTAAAAACATCAACGACAATCTGCTGGGGTACAGAAAAACTCGAATGCAGCAGTTCAAAATTAGACAAAAAAGTATATAGAAAAAATATTGCATAATGTTAAGTATTGTAGTTTAACTTACCGACGAAAGCATACAATAAATCCATGTTATTCACAGAGAAAAACAAATAAACACATACATCACTTATTATCAGTTATACATCCTCTGACCCATCCATATATCATATTATAACTTGTCACAATCTAAAGTTAATGCTAGCATTACTCTCGTTCGGTTGGAATTCAACGTTAAAATGCTAATAGTGGTTCAATCGTCCCCGTTTTAAGTAAAACGTTTACGATTTAACTATCCAATCATACGATCCGTCAATCTAGTATGTGATTTAGTTTCTACTGATAGAAATCAAAATATACAAAACGCAAATGTCAAATACATCGCGACCTTTCGCTTTAAGTTTAACTCTGTAGGAGCTCGTGTTCCGACGCCGGATTTGTTTCGGCAGCAGGGGACTTCGTTCGCCCAAGTGACGTTATTAATGTAATCATAAGGGAGGATCTTTCGCTCTCTTCGATTGCAAGTATTGTATTTTATGAACGCACGCGTGCTTCATGCACGAACTAACAAACGCGCGTTTCTTTGTCTTACCTAATATTAACAAGGAACAAGTTTAGGTTTAAATGTATCACGTTTTATTAATTTTCTGAGCCTCGCGTTATGTTCCGTAGCCAGCACAAGTCGGAATGCTCAAACAAAATGGGTTTCGTGTTCCATTATCTAATTGGCTTAATCATAATTGAAACCTAATTTTTTTTAAAAATTAATTGAAAGTAATATTAATGATTTAGCATACAAGTGATATGCCATATGCAAAGCAGATCGGCACACAACTTCTTGCTGGCACGACAATCTGACGTTTTAGTATCTTGATTTAAAATGGATCCGAGTAAAGTTGATAAAGCAATTTCATACAGCCATATAATTGTCATTGTGTCAGCTCAAACACTTTGGCAGGAAAATTACGTTTCTGAAGAAACATTTCTGTAATGTATTGTGTGACACACTGACACACAATGTTTTATTTTCTGAGCATATTTAATTAACCGCACATATATAGTTAAAATAAACTTCTCTACGTCAAACTCTAAGTTCATGCAACATTCGACCTTATTCCTCTTTAATAACGTTTATACAATTAACCTTTTGACTTAAACACTTATAAACTATACGATTAAGGTGAGTGACCGATTTTTTTTAATAGATTGCGTCCTATATATACGCTGTTTTTTGTTTTTGTTTTTTTCTTCTTTTTTCAAGTTTTCCAACTAAAATTCAGATTTGCTCTATACTCGAATTCAGTAGATTTTAACATTCGGTATTGTATTACTGCAGCAGTGTGTGTATTTAACAATAATAGACGGCACTGAAAACAAAACGCCCTTGCGATGGCTAACAAGCTGTCTGTTTTCTATATTGTATGGAGAGCGCACCCTTAAAGACTAAGATTAATTAAAGCAGATTTATCAAAAAGATAAGTACCACTACGTTTGTATATGAGTATAACAACAGCCGTCGTTTATGACCCTCCCCAATACAATGTTGATGTTAAGTACATAGTTTGCACTCGCGTAACTCAAGATGTCATAAAACTGATAATTTAAAAATATTCTAACGTGAGCGTCTAAAACGGAAAATCCCTATAGGCAAAACGGTTTAAATAAAGTTCTAGCGCACATTTAAACCAAGGAAAACGGAGAATATATAAGGGCACAAACACAAAACAATACAAATTGAAAAGGAAACATCGGGAATGCTAAAACACTAGAACGAAAGTATTTTTTTACCAATTCATCGTAGAAATCTGATTGTGTTAATATTAACAGTTTCCCGTCGATTCATAATTATGACAACCCGTGTGAACTTTCTTTATCAAAACAATATGTCTTTTAACGTATATAGGACATTTCTTAAAGTGAATAAGATTTTTCTCTCAAAGTATGTGGCATATCATATAGTTTATACTTTTTAAAAGATTTATCATAAACGAGGAATATTATTTTGATTTGTTTTTTTTGTTTTGTTTTTTTTAAAATGTCAGTGTCATTTCTTTTCAGTTTTTTTTAAATTAAAAAACTCCATAAATTGTGTTCTAATGCTTCCGTTTACAATTTTAAGTAATGTGTACTTTAGAGATATGAAGTTGACAGGGTGTCATTGAGACGTAAACATCCGCCGCTGTGTTTATATAATGATGCTGGACCAACTCGTGAAGGGAAGAAAGACTTCGTGTGGCGACATCGGCTACGTGGATTAATGAATGTTAACTTATAAAATATCGTTGACATATGCATGTAAATATACTTTTAATGACATTGGTTTTGGAATGTCTACGTGCAGAGGATATTTGTATTGGAGAAACCAAGCTAGGTGGTTAGCTATATCTTTTTTACATCGACATCCTTACAATTCAGTTTTAGTTTATAAAGTCTTTGAGAGAAAAAAAGTTTGTTTGGCTTTTGCGTTCAACTGTTCAGTTTAATACGAAAATTCAATCTGAAACATGCCTCCAATAAATATGATATTTATAAGAGGAAAGAGTCAATACTCTGTGTGAGACATCCCTGACCCGAACCCCAGATATTGCTCGAAGCAGTCGTCATTAATGAACGCTATAGAGAAAATTAATTTAGAAATGATGAACTTATACGATAAAACGGCCAACACTTATTGATACTTATTATATGTCTTTAATGGTGTGCCTTTCACATTTCAAGATCTGAAACTTCAGAATTTAAAACAAGTCACAAAATCTTCAAATATATAGACATAATTGACGATCATGACACGCAAAACTTTCCATACAGAAAATACTTTGAGATACATAAAATATCGAGATATGTGTTTGACTGGGTGATGTATCGTGTCAAACAGTAAGCGGTGTATCATGCAAATATGTTGAAAATGCACAGTGATTGAGTAGGGAGCACCGTGTCAATGTGTCTGCGGCATGATGTTTCAGAAAAATATAAGTGTAATAGTTATAATCTTTGGATCTAGAGGGACTATATGTTACCATGCATGTAAAGTCAGTCCCCGATAAACAAATAAAACAAAAGATCACACCCTGGACCCCAATTAGACTTTTACTTGAATTTCTATTTCTCGCTGTTTTTTTTTTTTAACATTTGACAACCGTCAATAGGTATTATCCTATATAGTCTTTGATATGAAGCGTACATGTTTAAAAAGAATTGGATTAAGAAGTTATTTTAGAAATATTGTATAAAGGAAATGTTAGAAAGGTGTGTTATAACAGAATGATTCAGTGCATGAGAAAAATACTTGAAAGAGTAAAACATCAAAAGGTCAACGTCATAAAGTGTATCACGATAAAATTCATTATCTGTGAATAAATGGCTAAAACTTATCTCAAAGAATAAAGTTTATCAGAAAATTCATCTAAATCTTCACAGAATACTATACACCAACAGTAGCTACTTTTGTCGGCATTATTTAATGTTATCCAATACCCCCTATCTGACTGGTAATCTTAAGGTTATATACGCGATACCTAAAACATATTCACTGATCATCACACGTATATATTTACCACAGTTTAACAACAGGGGGGTCTGTATGTAAGACATGTGCAAGACCCGGAGTTAAATAAATCTTCACTCATCACACCGATGACGTTTTAATTTAATTACATAGTTTTGAGTACATTTTAATTCATGTTTTACAGAGCGTAGTGTTTCTACGTAACTTCGTGTAATATTTAGTTCTTATCTCTAACTGTTGACTTACGTAGCACGTACAGCCAAGTCATGGTTTACAAGTGCACTCTTGTTAGTATGGATTAAACCTGTATTTTATGTGATTTTACGATAAAATCATTTGAAAACTTTGTATAGGTTATGCTTACACCTTAATTAGTCATAATTAATTGGTTCAGAACGTGGCACTCGGTAAATGCACGCGCTGTACCAAGCACGTGCACCAAAGGTGTTAAGCAAGTGCAACTCTGCCAGACCAACACCCCTTGCTCCCCACAAGGCTCTGATACATTGGCATCTGTGTACAAATATTAATTATTTGATATCATATATATTTGTTCCGCATAAAAGTAGTCAGTCCCATTGATTCCTATGTTATGTCCCTTGATGATCAGCCCCAATGATTCAGGTGTCATTGTTTATATGTGGTCAGTACCTCTGCCTCTGTTGTCATTGCGTCTTAGGGGTCAATCCCTCCGAGTCATCCAGTGGTTAGGGCGTTAGCTTCGTGTTGTTAGACTAGTGCTAGAAATCACAGGTCATCGGACCGAGTCCCGGTCGCGTCAAAACCTAACAAAACGTTAAAATTAGGCAATCTTTTCGCTCCCTGCTTAGCGCTCAGCATAACTGGGTAGGAGAAGGATTGGCTTTCTCGGTGTCAGGATAATACAGATAAAGGGACGCTAAATCCCAAATAAACAAACAAACAAACCCTCTGATTTGAATATAATAATAGTTATGTGTGGTCAGACACTCTGATACAGATGTCATTCTTGCTGGGTGGTCAGTGGACCATCCTTCTAATTCAAACGTTACTCTTTCTGTTGATATAAAAGTCGTCCAGATAAGATGTCTTTCTTTCTTGGCGATCAGTCCTGATAAGATGTCTTTCTTTCTTGGCGATCGGTACTGATAAGATGTCTTTCTTTTTGGCGATCAGTCCTGATAAGATGTCTTTCTTTCTTGGCGATCGGTCCTGATAAAATGTCTTTCTTTCTCGGAGATCAGTCCTGATAAGATGTATTTCTTTCTTGGCGATCAGTCCTGATAAGATGTCTTTCTTTCTTGGCGATCGGTACTGATAAGATGTCTTTCTTTTT
>JAUMGZ010159994.1:0-16445 GCA_032359645.1 Pododesmus macrochisma
GGTCGGGTGCCTACACTCCGCCGACACTACGCACGATCCTCTGTAGAGAGCGGCAGAGGCTATACGAACGCTCCAGGGGGCGGGTGAGACAAGGGGACCCTCGGACGACAAAGACGACCACGGGCCGACGGTTTTTGATCGGCTACTGTTTTTCAACATGTTTAAAAGCAGTAGCCGATCACTTTTTTTGGAGCCCGACCCTCGGAGGACTGAGGCGATCGTGTCAGATCTCCCCCCGAAGGTATAGGATAGTGCTCGACACGGCTCGCAGGTTCCCGACTATTTTCGCAAAAATGCGGCCGATCGACAAACAAAAGGATCGCGTACTATCGGGACCCAAAAAATCCTTGGTGAAATGGCCGCTTTACAAACTGTATTGGCCGATAGCGGCCGACAGCTTTTAAACTTGTATGTAGAAAGTCTATTAACACTTTTCTTAAAATAAAGCGTACACTGGCTTTCTACACCCGCATTTAAATTAAAGCTATAAAGCAGCTGGTGAGGTCACGGAAGGTTAATTTGATATCAACTCCCTAATATTGTAATAAGAAGAGTAGTCACATGTGTGTGTTCTCTCTCAGCATTAATGTCGGCAAGGAATGTAGGTTGTATGTGATATTAATTGGTACAATAATCACCATTAAAGTATCACATTAAACATGTAGACATTTGCATCGGTAATTGTATCAGATAACTTTAGATTTGGAGCAAAGATTTTGTTAATTTAGAATTTATAAGGCAACGTTAATTTTTAGCCCCATGAAAAGTTCGATAGAACAGTAAGCGGAAAACGCCGTTGCATGGGCTTATCTTTCTTTCTGAACTATCCAAATTGTTTTAATTTCTTATAGTAAGGCGCGGTTGACGGCCAAATATGACATTTGGCATAAAAGTTGAGAAGACCTTCAGAACGAATATCAGTCCGGGAGCCATCAAAATCGCCTACTTTCAAGTATTTGTTCAAGATGGCCGCCATTTATATGAGTTTATTCAAAAATTTCACAAAATAGCAAATATCAATGATGACAATTGTAATTAAAGCGTGTTCTGTGGCAAAAAGGTAGAGAAAACCTTCAGAACAATTACAGGAAAATAACCCACTTCCGGTATGTTTTCAATATGGTCGCATTTCAAACGTGTTTGTTTAATTATTTTACATAAAAGCAAATAACAATGATGAAAATCATGATAAAACATAGTCTTTTGATCAAAGGTAGAAGGAAACATAAAAAATAAATTTAATCCTAGATCATTTAAGTAATTTACCCATTTCCGGTTATTTTTCAAGATGACAGTCATCAATATAGACTATTTCGATAATATAAAATTTTAATTAAACATTGAAACATTTTTTGAAAACAATTTAGTTCATAGAGCAGATCTATCATATTAAAATACATGAGGGCATAATACTTTATGTTTTGTCTTAGACAAGTTCTGATGTGTTGCTTCTTAGATAAAACCCCGTACTGCATGCTTGATCACTGCTATGCCATCTTGGAAAGTTGAATGCAAATAATTATTGAAATGATATGTCCCCTTCCGGTCAAATAAATGCCGGTTTTATTAAGAAAGTACTTTATCACTATCTTATGGCAATCGAATGACAATGCAACTAATTTTATTACTTTGTTTACAACACCTATACATAAATGTTTTAACTCCTGTCACACTACCTTCTACAGAAGCATAGCACAGTGCACTCAAAAGCAACATTGGCAATTTGTATAAGCCAGGGCATTCTTTCTTGACAAGACCTATCTACACCCACTGGTTTTGTCACGAATGGATCTTTAGTATAGCTCCATTATGAAGAAGGAGGGATCACTTGAATGGGCGCAAGATTAAAACATAGGACCTCTCCTCTCTGATACACAGTCCTCTTGATATGCCCGCCGAAAGCAGCTTTGGAAGAGGAATCAGTCCTTCTGGACACAGACTTGTTTCTTTGCCCTATTAACACTAGTCTGTTAAACGATAAACCTCTCATAGATCTTCATATTGTTATTGCTAGTGCAATAAGGGGTTTTTGGCAGAGCGCCGAGCATGGTTGTAAGTTCTTTATAGACTGCCCAGGTATCCCATGTTTTCTTCGCTCCTCTGCCATAAAATGCAGATATGTCAGTGCAGATTAATGTCGAAGCCGGCGAACCAGTGTGATATAGATAGAACAGTTGTTTGTTCGTCAAGCGCCAACGTAATGTAATGGATGTGAGTACACTATTATATTGGATACAAGTATCAGAAATGCTTTCAAAAGCCTACCAAAAGCGTCTCCAAGTAGGCACAGCTGACATACCCAAGACGACAATGTCTGCATTGACTATTCTTAACACACATGCCTGGAACTATGATAACGCACAGCACTGCACGTAAAAGCTTTCTTGTGTCCGCCTCCTCATAAATGCATTTTGGCAAGTCGGATAAAGTTATGATTTCCATATGACCAAGACGATTTTTATAGTGTTGCCTGGAGAAGGGCTTCACACTCTGAAGCTAAGATTTGGTCAGCAAAGGAACTGAATATTTCATTCTTGCTTGCTTCGTTTCTGAAGAATCTAGACCAGTTTCTAGGAAGCTCAGTATGGTTTCAACCTGCCGTCTTGTTCCAGTGGCCTCTTTATTACCTATCCCAGACTTCAAGTCCCTGTTCTTGCAACAGCGAGAAAAAAGAACCCATGGGCAAGGAGCAAATTCAAAACCTTTTTCAATGAAAAACAAAATGATCGTTTAATGATGGTGTCTTCCACAATAAAAAAAACAAATTTAGTTTCTTTGCTGACAATATTTCAGATACAGAATGTGAACAACAACAGCTACAACCGTCGGTGTAGAATACTTCCAGGCATGTGCTACTACGAACAGTCAATGCAGACGTGACAACTGTTCTGATTTGGAGGAAATCTTGTAAGGCTTTAGCCTTGGAAAGCATTTCTTATACACTATACTGAAGCCTGAAGAACACAAAACAGCTATTCTATCTATACTCCATGCAATCGCCGGCTACGACACTCTATCAGCGTTTTTATAACAGAGGATCAAAGACATGGGACACTTAGACAGTATTTAAAGAACGCACATACATTATGGGCGCTCTAGCAGTCTTCTGATAGCATTAGAAATATTAATACGAAGATCTTACAGAGGTTAAGCGTCCTTTTTCTACAACTGTCCGAGCGAGCTTGAAAGTGTTGACAGGGCGAGGAAACAAGTCTTTACGCTGAAGGGCAGAAGCATCAAACAGATTCCTCAGAAAAAAGTTGTTGCACTTGAAGAGTATAAAAAAGGACTGTTTATCAGAGAGGTAATGTCCTGGGATTTAGTCTTATACCGATTCAAGTGTTCCCTCCGCCTTCGGACTGGGGTTGAACTATAGCAAGGATATGGAGAGGAACAAGCTGGGACCAATTCTTGACAAATCTAGAATGTGTAACTTCGTCGTGCCAAGAACTTGTGGCTTGTGGCTGCAGGAAAGAGTGCTTTGGTTTACACAAATTGCCAATGTTGCTTTTGAGTGCACTGCGCTATGCATCTGTGGAGGGAAGTGTCACAGGAGTTAACACATTTCTGTATAAGGTGTGGTTAACAGAGAGGAAGGAATAGTGCGTTGTATTGCCATTCGATTGCCACAAGATACTGGTGGAGTCCTTTCGTTATGCAACTGGTATTGATAGACCGGACGTTAACATATTTTTTAAGTACTTGAGGTTTGTTAATAGTAACTTTTACATAATTTGTAACAAATTTTTATCACAACCCCTTGCATCAAATTTAAGATGACTCGACATTAATCATGCATACTGTTCGAGGTGTTATCTAAAAGACAACAAACCAGAAGTTGTCTAGGACAAAACTAAAAGTACAATGTTTAATGTCCTCGTGTATTCTAAATAAATGTTATCTTCTCTATGTATTAAAATGTTTTCAAGACATTTTTCACAGGTAAGTTAAAGTTACTTTTTGATATTATCGAAAATAGTCCATATTGATGGCTGCCATCTTAGAAATTACCGGACATTGGTACATTTCTTATAGGACCTAGTGTTAAATTCATGTTTGATATTTTCGACTACATTTACCCCGTACTTTGGTCAAGATTTGATCATTGCTATTTGCAATTTCGTAAAATTATTGAACAAACATTAGTGAATGGAGGCCATTTTGAAAATATCCAGGAAGTGGGTAACTTTCTTGATGGCTCCTGGTCTGAAATTAAATCTAACGTTATCACTGACATATGTACACAATGTCATGCTTTATCACAAAGTGCAGTATTTTTCTTTTAACCGCTCTACCATTCCTGTCGCCAATTCTCTTTCTGTCCTATCGTTTGGTTTTTCTCGTTTGGTCTATTGTCACGATATCGGTGAACTATTCTGGAAGTGGCGTTAAGTCCTTATTAAACAAACAAACACACAAACACACGTTTCAAAACAACATGCTTATGTGTGTGTGTGTGTGTGTGTGTGTCTATGTATAGCTCGACCATCACAGTATTATATATCACATCAAAACTAAACTGGTTTTCAAAAGTGCGAACGGAGGACAACTTTTATAGCGTGGGCTCGATGAACTATGTCGAAGAAGCAGTGACTTGATATGACATGTACTTGGTCATATTCTTTTAAAACTGAAACAACTGTGTAACAGTTTTTAAACGCAAACCTTTAGACAAAGAAGGCGAACTTGAGTTGTAAATATTGAAATAGTTGTTTGCGTACTGAAGATGTTTGTTTGAAGATATTATAATATAGACACTCAAACTTCTGCCAGATAAGAGAATATGGCCATCTAAATTTCCGATGTCAGATATGAGAACAAAGTAACATAGACCCCTGTTGTCAGATGTGACATTGCAAGCACATACACGTTTTTTTGTGTTTTCTCTTCGATCTAGCTATCTTTCTAAATCTATATATCAGCACATATATGAATAGGTCGATTGTAGATCGTTTTTTAATTTTATTGTAAGTTCTTCCGATGTTAACAAAAGTTTTATGTGATGTGTAACCTGTTTTCATAGATAACAAGGTTATTTATACGCTTGTTGTATGTATCTAATGAATTTACTTTTTTTTAAATCTTGCTTTATCTTCTGTATAATAAAAGAAAATGCCAGATTCATGATAGCATCAAACTGTTAGAAATGCATTCATGTGAACAGATTTCAGAGGAAAGGAAACTGGAACCTGTGTTTCTGAAGAAAAGTGAATATAAAGATGACAAAGAAAAAGACAGAGATGTATGGAAAAACAAATACGAATATCTGGCCTCACTTATTGGTTACACGGTAGGATTGGGAAGCCTCTGGAGGTTCCCATATTTGTGCATGAAAAATGGAGGAGGTAGGTATAGTCATGTTGATAGATGTGAACATAGTTTAACATCACGACGCGGTACTAATATATCCTACTTAGATGTCACATCATTACAAAGCGCATGGTACTAATTAACACATATCAAGCAGATTAATTGACAAAACAGTGTACTGATATTGTCACTGCTAATTTTATTATCGTTGTCAGAAAAAAACAGTAACTCGCGTGCAAGAAAATAGTCTAATACACCAACTACTAGTAAAAGTACTATATGAGAGAAAACAGAAACTTTATATTAGCTTTTATTTAACAACCCCAATTATTGTGACTGCACCAGTTCTAAATATATAAAGCCGCAGGTCTCATTGTAACTAGTAACTAATCAACACTTTCTAAACTCCGAAAACTCGTTAGCAAAGGCCAAACATATACGGTACCATCAAAAGTGATTTTCAAACGTTGTTGGAATGCCATGCTTTTATAGATCGATGCATTTTAAAACAGTATGAATGGAATCGACAGAACGAGAGACATTGACAAACAAACATTAACTGCGTCAAACAATTAAGCACCGGAATGTAAGTAATTAGATAGTCATCTATTAAATTGACAAATATTAAACTATGGAGCAAACGGAAAGGTGCATTACAGCATGTACAAGAGAGTTGAAAGATGTATTCCTTGATATATTGGACACACGCATTAAGAGTTTAATAACCAACCCCCATGTGGTCCTCTAATCTATTTTAGCACATGTGTATATATTGACCCTTCACTGTATTAAGATAATTCCGATTTTCCAAAAGTTTATCAAGGCTAACAAATATGATAATTATTCGCCATTGTTTGAACTTAGACATAAACATTGTTAATTTAACATCTCATACTAAAACTGTCAACAAATGAGTTGAGTTTTGTTTCCAAAATTGTTAATTACCCATGGCTTGTTGGAGATATTCCACGACTATCATCATACAGCCTTTATATTTTTCAATTACGTGTACTTCGTAATGCCCGAGCGTGTCACTGACTGTCTTGCTCGTAATATTGACCATACCACCAAGCGTATTTAAATGGGTTCAACCTAATATCAATACCATAAACAACGTAAAACATTTGGCAATTTTAATAGTAGATATCCAGAATTTTTTTTTAAATATGATCAACTCAATATTTCCAAGTATGTAACTAGATACATTTCACAACCCTTATTTATGGATATCTTATTTACAAACTTAGGAGCATTAAAATCAACCCTGACATAGCGTCCGCTACTTCTAGAATTGTAAGAAAGTTCCTTAAACTTACCTATGATCCTTTCATAGTGAGACGCAGTACATGCCTAGTATTTAGTCCGTTGACCCAATCTTACTGGCATATACATTGTTATTGCACACCTTTTAACAATAGTACTAGGATTCATTGAGGGGCTCAAATTGAAAGCTCATTATTCATATATCGAGAAGACTGGGTTCTGTTGTCCATCCTTTTGGTTAGTTGGACTATTTTCGCTTTCCCGATAGCCCAGACTGAGTACAAATTTGCTTTGCAACGGTAGATAACTAGTCTTGAAGACTACTGTGATGTCAAATCATTTCCTTTTTATTCTGATGTTAAATCGTTTGATGCGGCTATTCTTGGTTTGTCGACTTCTTTCGTTCTGATTATTCCACTCATCCTTTCGTTTGTAATAAGTCACGATATGGGGTTTGAGAAGTATACCTTTAATTCATCATCAGTGCAAGTCTAATTCATGTAACATTTGACGATGTCAAATTTTCGACTGTTCATAAGTCGTTTAAGGCCTACAAGATTCTCATATTCATTTAGTATAAAAATAATACACTATATAGCACCTGTAGTAACACATATATTGACGTCACCAATTTGTCTTAGCCATGTCTCTCAGGAAAAGAATTGAGATCAAAGCAGTCACATCGGCATACTTCCAGTAAAGCAATTCCGTTTATGAAAGTATAAACTGTAAGGCTCTTGTAGACATGTCCAAGTATTCTTCACGACACGGACGTACAGACGAAACCCATTTCGATACCCCCAAGACAACATTCGTTCGCGCCTCTGTTTTCCTTTCATTTGCTAATGTCAATCAACTTATGGCATTAGAATATCATCTTATTTCGTAAATACAAGTTTTAGATTTTAAGATATTATAAATATATTAGATACTCTATTTACATATTATTACTCGTCATTTGCAGGTGCTTTTCTGATACCATTTATAATATTAATGGCTATCTGTGGACTTCCTTTGTATATATTGGAATTAGCTATTGGTCAGTTTTCTGGAAAGAGTCCCTTGGTGATATGGTCGATATGTCCATTGTTGAAAGGTAATATGTTAATCACGAATTAACAACATTAATTTTGATTATTTTAATGCATAAACAAAGAATTGGAAATGTATAGTAGCAAATCAAATTATATGTACTTAACAGTTTAATGCATATTCAACTGGTGGTACGTGTACCAAGCACAAAAGAAGATAAATCAACGTTAACCAACATCTTTGCAATGGTTGTTAGTAACTTATTCTGTTCTTCTTTTTGTCGGTATTTTTAACGTACAATCGTGCTAATTGTAGTTCATCACATACGATGTAACTTCCAAGTCTATGCAGAAATATCATGAACAAAATATAAAAATGTTGAAAAAGAAAATAAAAAATCAAGGTCGCTTGTGGGGATCGAACCTGCGACCCTGAACAACCCTTAGATTCTGAGACTTTCGAGTCTGACGTTCTAACCACAACGTCAAGGAACCAGAATTCTCTAGATAGTGTTCAGGAATTTACGACAACTTTCAATGGTTTGTAGCCGTTTTAATTTTCAAAAGAGGATTTATTATGCTAGTTATTACAATTCAAGAGCAATGATATATTTCTTTTTAGACGCCGTAAACCAGTCTGATGTAATTATTTTTAAATATAAAAACATAAAATATTTTGTGAAAAGAAATATAATGTATGCGTAGTTATAATATCAGAGAAGATCTTAGGGACATACATTGGATTAATATACAAATAATAGGTTGTCGTTATAATTACTGTTAACTGAATGTTAATGCTGATTATATGTGGAATATCAATGTCGGGAACAAATAAAACTTTCAATCACTTGTAATCATTCATTTAGGTGTAGGATATTCGATGGTAATCACATCCTTTGTCTACACATGGACCTGTGGACTTATTATGGCATGGTTTTGTTATTATCTGGTGTATTCATTTTATTCTATCCATCCATGGTCTTCATGTGGAAATAGCTGGAATACTCAAGGATGTACAATCACTTTTTCAAATGATGAAGACCTTTCAAATAATCTGTCATCAATATACAACTTAACAAGTTTTGGCGAAAACAATAAATCAAACATTTATCAAACCACAAGGAAAAATTACACTCGTTTACAGCAAGAATCAACATCAGCAAGGGAGTTTTGGAGGTATGTAGAATTCTTTACAAAAACTATTGGATATAGCTTTCGCTCATTGTAATATAATCAAAGTTCTTTCAGTAAAATATGTGTTTGTAGTATCGCTTTTGCCGTTTTAGTCAAGAGTACATACATATTTCCTTGTAACCTGGATTATTACTATACACAAGTGTTTCGGACAAACAGTCCTCACCAGCAAAGATGACGTTATAAAATCGCTCTTTTATTCATGGTCAATTACATTTTCTTAACTCCGTAAGGTATGGGTTTGCTCAGTGGTGTTGGCTGTTTTTTATTTTAATGTGGAAAGGGTTGCCATTTAACGAAGTGACGCTGAAACATAGCGGCAGATGACACCTTTGTAGCGAGAAACGCTTACTCAATCGCGAGCACCTGGTTTCGGTTTTTATAACGTTTGTAATTTGTCCTTATTAGTTAGTAATTCAAGTTTTGTTCTTTCATTATGTGTCTGCCAAATGTTTTCCTTTGATTTGTCAATTTCCTTTGACTTTATGTTTTTGAATATTGTCTTGCTTTTTCAAATTAACAATTTTAGAGTTTGTTACACATATGATTTTAATTATTAACTGCATTCCTGTGGTAATTCATTGCATGCTGAAGTACGGTTGGGTTAAGTATTGTATCGAACTGTGAAGTGGAAAGGTTTTAGCATATTGACCAAGTTTATACACAACTTCTAGCATAACTCATATGGTGATGGATGTCCATCCTTAAAGGGTACATGTTGGACTAATGGCCCCATACCAATTAGGGCATGTATTTGAAAACACAATTGAACGTAATCCTTTATTTATCAAAGAAATGACCTATATTAATATCTGAGTAAATTACTTATGTATCCTTATTTGGAACTAAAAGAACTAAATAATGATGAGGGGATGAAGGTATAAGAACTTTTATATGCCAATGGGTATTATTAAAAAATATGTCGTAAAAACATGGAATATTCACCTAAATTGTAATGTCCATCTCACTTTCTAGTTCATTCTAGCATATTATATAAGACATTAACAAAATAACAAGAAGTAAAAAATGTGATTAGTTAACTATTTGCTATAGTGTTGAACTTTGAACCCACAACGCGTAATCTATTTTTGACACCAAGGTCAAGCCTTGAACAAACTTGGTTCTCCATGCCCTAAAATTACTACATACCAAAACATTCAGCTGTAGGGCTGTAGTTTATTGAACAAGATTTTTGAATTTGTTGTCAAATTCTGCCCCTCCCGGCCCCTAAAGTGGCGCCTCCTCGTGGTGCCCCCTGGGGGCCGATCCCATTCTCTGATCAAATCTGAATTCCCTTCCCAAGGAATACTTTTTCTGTGTGCGTCCAACGTTTTCTTATTGTTTGCCAATGTCAATGGACTTACGACCTTAGAATAGCGTCTTGGTTTTTCGATTTTCTATTTTCCTACCATGTTTGGGTGAAATTGGTCCAGTGGTTTAGGAGAAGAAGTCGAAAATGTGAAAAGTGTTCGACGGAAGGACGGACGACTGACGGGATTTGTATGAGAAAAGTCCAGATTGACGAAAAACTGCACATTAACGAGCCTACATATTAGATAGAGATCTGCCAATAAATCCAAGTTGTCAAGGGCTTCTTAATGAGCACACACAAAAACGTACACGTTTTAAGGGTTGCCATTTAACGACATGACACTAAAACATCGCGGTGGGTGACACATGGTTACGCTTCTTTTTTTTAAATAAGTGTTTTCTGTTAAGGTAGTAATTGAAAGTTTGTTCTTTTCTTCTTTGTGCTTCCCACGTTTTCCCTTGATTTGTCCATTTCCATGGCCTCTAGACTTTTGAATATTGTCTTGGGTTTTCATATTAACGAACCTACATATTCGAGAGACCTACCAATAAATCCAATTAGTCTAGGGCTTGTTAAAGAGCACACATACACACGCACGCACGCACGCACGCACGCGTGCATATGGCTTTTATGGATTTAAAATATATAAGTCAATGGGTATGGGAAAACAAAAAGTAACGGGGAACAAACACAGGCATAGCAACTGAACAGAGGCGATAGACTAATAAAAAATTCCTTCATCTTACAAGAGGCCCAATGGGCCTTAACGTCCATCTGATTGAAATCCGCCCAGTTCTTTTAGAGATGTTTTTTAAAGGCATATACCGTCAAATTTAACACTTTTGGCCCCGCCAACCTGTCCCCTGGGGGGTCAGAGACTTCATTTGAACAATCTTGAACCCCCTTCCTCTAAAGATGCTTTCTGCAAAATTTGTCGTTAAAGCAAAAGTTAACGACGGACGACGGACGGACGGACGGGATATGTATGTCAAAAGTTCAACTTGAACCTTCGGTACAGATGGACTAAAATCACAAACTGAATGAAAGTGCAAACTGTAACGAAAATTTAGAAATGACGTCAAACAATTAAAAATACAAAAAGAAACATCACGAATTATTATTTAAAAAAGGAAGCGAAACCAAGTTAATACATATGTGTCACAAAATGCAATGTTTTCTTGTCAAATCGGTATAAGACAACCCTTTCAAAGGTATTTGCCTCATGGACTAAATGTTAAAAAACAAATTAATATATTGATCAACAAAATATCATTCATTAGACAACCCTTTCAAAGGTATCTGCCTCATGGACTATATGTTAAAAAAACCAAATTAATACATTGAAATACAAAATATCATCCATTAGATACTTAGTTGTATTTGACTGAAATGAAGTAACATGTTCTTCATTGTGTACATATTATTCTGACATACGAAAGTAACAAATATTTAAACTAATATTTGCAGGAATAAGGTGTTGAATATATCAACTGGAATACTTGAGTTTGGAAACATTCAGTGGCAAATGGTCATATTTTTATTTATAGCATTTGCTATAACTTTCCTTTGCATCGTTAAAGGAGTACGGTCGATCGGCAAAGTAGGTATATATTTTTTATCTGTTCATAATAGCCTTTCCTTTTTTTATCTATTTTACATTTAAATAATTGTACTTATTTCCATTTAATAGTTCCATTGATATAGTGTATTTTTTCTCCATAAACAGGTTGCCTACGTCACAGCTGTGGTGCCGTATATTCTGCTAACAATCATATTATGTAGAAGTCTAACGTTGGATGGATCTGTGGATGGGGTTTTGTATTTTATCACACCTGACTTTTCAAGACTAAAGGACTACCGTGTAGGCAATACGATTAAGACATAAATTCAATAATGTATGGAAAGCACTTTGATACACACTTGCTACTTGTGTACTGTATGCAAGCAGACATTTATGTTTTTATCTGTCGTTGATCATATTAAATTATGTGTAATATCTCTACTTAAATGTTCTGTTTGTCTGAAGAAACTGTCAAGGGAATATATGATGAGTTCCCACTTTGACTGCGTGTGCACTTTAACTGTTGACAAGTCAATTGTTATAATATTGTTGGAACTTTGTTTTACCTTACCATCTTGATCTTCTAACAACCACGTACACAGCCTTCCTCTTGTGGCTCCATCCTTTGTTTTATCTGGATCTTGTCTATTGTAAATACATTTTCCCCTGAGGCGGATCGTAGCTTTAGGCTTGGTCATAAGCGAGGTTCTTTCACTCATTTTGTTAAAATAACATAACTTTAAATTATAATATTCCTGTTGGTTAGTCTCAGTTTGCCAGTCCTGTGTTGTGAGCATACAGATGTAAACTATAATGTCTTTATTCCAATAATGTGAAGGTATGGTTGGAAGCTGCTCTCCAGGTTTTCTATTCATTGGGACCAGGCTGGGGTGGTGTTATAACTATGGCAAGCTATAGTAGATTCAACAACAATTTTATCAGGTAAGATAATCAGAAATGGAATAACCTTTTGCGCTTGTAAATGTATGCTTTATTTTAGACTCTTAGACTTTTAATTATGAAACACAGAATGCAATTATAGACACTTTATGTTGATGATTAACTATGCGCGTTTGATGATTAACTTTATGTGATGTATATTGACCGAATAAAAAACATTCCATAAACCTGTTCTATTGTTGTAGACGGATACAATGTACAAAATGTATTCAACTAACATTTACAGAAACTAAAGTCAATATAAATACCGAATTGACAAGAAAACCAAAGTCAGTCTAATATTAAATAATAATAATAACATTTAATTCTAGATAAATTATAACGTCACCTTTACTGATGATAACTGGGTCTAGAAAAGACGGCTGCTTCAAAGCTAGATCTGGTTTTCGGAACGGGGATGTCTCACACAGAGTATATGATCTTTCCTCTATTATGAATATCATATTTATTGGAGGCATGTTTCAGATTGAATTTTTGTATCAAATAGACACAAGGAGCATAATGTGAATCTAAATAATCATTTTAGGGACAGTCTTTTTGAGATATATTTTTATGTTAAAAGGTAGTAAATATGGCGGGAGTACTCTCCCCTTATTTGTCAAAAATTAATATGGAATTATGAAATGTTTATAACTGACAAAGGAAAAATGTAATACAATTAATACTGTTGAAAACATATAATTGTTTTTTTGAAATGATAGGTAGAATAAGTATCCAGATAATTTTTAATATTTCATTTGAAAATACAATAAGATTATTCATTAATATTGTAAAGCTATATGTTATACAATATATATTTGTATGTTTAAGTAATGTGACAAATAAAAAAAAAAAAAAAAAAATGTAACCAATACTCGGTTATAACAACACAATGGCAACCACCAACGAAACAATTAACCAGAGGAGGTCAGATTCGTTTTCAGTTGTACAATGTCCATTATCGATATTATTCAAACAATGTGTTATGTTGATTACGTAGGCTGTTTACTGCAATGTTATTTAAGTATTCAAAAATCTTATTATTATCTCCTTCTATTTAAATATATTACATGCGTACATGATGAACATTACAACACGTTGTTCCGAATATGAAATGTTTATTTCGTATGCAGGGATGGTATTATTGTCACTGCTGTGGACTGTGTTACCGCACTTTTGTGTGGTATGGTTGTTTTTTCTATCGTTGGTTTTCTGGCCAAAGAAACTGGACTGAGCATACAAGAAGCGGCCGAATCAGGTAAAACATGTAAAACTAAGCAGGTGACTATAGTTTGATATTATATAAAAATACGTTACTAGTGTTCCATGTCCATGGAAAAAGTAGATATGCTGCTAAATAAATAACCCTAGCAATATGAATTAACCAAACGGCATTGTATTGATTTTAAACAACATTAATATCAAAAAGTTTGTGCGTGTTTTTTAGCATAATGACAAAGAAATATAACAATGCCTTCGAAATTTTATTTTACTAGTAAAGTAACACTTAAAAGAACTATGTGTTACTTAAAAGATTAAATGAAACCAAGTGATTTAAAGGAAACCCACAGATGTTCACGAAATCTTCGATTGTAAGTCTATTGTGAGCTTTTGAGTTCGTACGTAATGTTAAGTATGATATACATCAAAGTATATGCTAGTTAAGTAGTAAATCGGATAACCAAGACGATATTCTATACTATGACGTTAAAGTATGAAAATACATCTTTCATAAAGGGGTAGAGATAAAACTCTAAAAGCGGTCCGTACATCATGTTAAATGTATTGCCGTTGTACCAATTGATTCACACGTGAGGGCGCGACAACGCAAAATGGTTGTATATTACCTTTTTGAGGCTAGTGTATGAATCTTTGAAAGAAGTTTTTTTTAGAATCCCTCGAAGATCTATGGTTTACCTTTCTATAAAAGTAAGCCTTTATACTTTGTAAATGTATGATGCTAGTATGAATTATAATGGTTTATGTTCGAGCATATATTGTCCTATGCGTTTTCATACTGCATTTAAAAAAAAGCCATTTTACATTTCCTTTTTTATATTTACTTTTTTGCTACATGTATATCAACAGGTCCTGGTTTAGTTTTTATATCCTATCCAGAAGTATTGGCAAGACTACCAATTCCTCATGTATGGTCTGTTCTGTTTTTCACGATGCTACTGCTTGTAGGTTTGGATTCGCAGGTACTGCTTTACTTTCAATCATATCTGAGTTGAATACAAAAATGCAATCTGAAACATGCCTCCAATGAATACAAAAATAGCAAATATTCTGTGTGAGACACCCACGTCCCGAATTCTTGGTTTAGCTTTGAATGAAGCAACCGTTTTAGAGAAAATGAGTCTCTGAATTAAGAATAGACAAGACCGCGATAAATCAAAGCTAAAAAGGGTAGGGGGTTATAAACATCACGATGGTAGTGATTGACAAAAACAACACCCCAACTATATATAATATAAAATGGTCTATCCAAAATTGTTTAAATGGTCGCACAAAGAACAGTCACGTATCTATTTTGGACTTAATTTCAATCCATAACGCAACAGCAGAAGAACAAACGACAACACACAGCGACGGGACAGGAACATGACAGCGATTAAAACAATAAAGTTAAGAGAACCAGATGGACGAATCTAAGCAAAATATGTTACTGTTTTCCCAACTTGAAATAACGCTGGGATCTTTAAAATAGAAGTAGAATAAATGGCATGTGACCATTTAGTAGACGTGTCAGTCTAAATCTGACCTTAACCCTTCAATCTTATTATTTGATGTTACTACGCTAGTGATAATTGCATTGTCTTATACATATATAGAAGAAATGCAAAGTAATTTTCATTATTTAGAAATTCAAGATGAAAAATGATCAATTTTTGAATACACATAAACAAACAACATATTTGAAAAAGATGCACACCACGGATACATAGATATACCTAAACTGTGTACTGTTATGGACCTACAATTTAAGTCGATACGATTCTATATTCAACCAACCGACACGGTATCCTAAGATAAAATCGAAAAGAAGCTGGCTTAAGTTATTGCTATTACATCAGTGAAAGCTCAGAACAAAAACAAACAACGCAAAGTCCAACGAACAACGCGAAGGTCAGATATCAATACCAATCCTTATCAATTTATTGAGCTTTCAAATCGAACCCTTCATTGAGTCCTTGTAGTATTGTTAGAAAATGTGCAATGACAAATTTGATGCTAGTAAGAGGCTGCAAATGGCCCTATATTACGCGTGTAGTGCTTCTCACTTAATGTGTTACGTAGTTGCATATACTAGTTTGAAGTTTGAGAATTGTTACATTGGTAAGCCGTAATAATTTTAGTTCTTTTGGATATATAGATTGATATATTTGAACAAATTTGGGTTATCTAAATACAGTTTATCATCAAGATATGTTAAGGTTCTATTAAAACTTTAATATAAAAATGCAATCTGAAATGTGCAACCAAAAAATATTATATTTATAAGAGGAAAGATACACTCATAGACTCTTTTGCGAAAATGAATTTAGAATAGACAAGACTTCGGTAAATCAAACCTACAGAGCCAAAGGGGAAAGGAGGACAAATCACGATGGATATACCATATCCCAACAATAATTCAAATTTTCGTTGCGAACATTTTTAATGTGCGCGAAGCCAAAATACGAAATTCAGAAATTCAAACGTATACCTCTGGACACGTGTTTCTGACAAACCAGTCCTCACCAGCAAATGTGACGTGATAATTTATATAGAATTAAACATTCTCAAAAGTTAGACAGATGGACTGACTTACTTACAATAAAGAGTCAAAATA